>WNHD01001233.1:0-26983 GCA_011057455.1 Ganaspis sp. Gsp50
TGAACTGTTTCAGTACATTTTATATTAACTTTCAAGCTTCCTGAACTGTTCCGTACATTTTACATTAACTTTCAAGTTTCCTGAACTGTTCCGTATATTTTATATTAATTTTCAAGTTTCCTGAACTGTTTTGTACATTTTATATTAACTTTCAAGTTTCCTGAATTGTTACGTACATTTTATACTCTCGCAACACATGACCATGAGTCTTATTAGTTTTACTCATTTTATAATTCCAATTTCATTCCCTTTTTTTAATCTTATTTAAGTCTTTCTTTAGTCTTATTTTAGTCTTATTTTAGTCTTATTTTAGTCTTATTTTAGTCTTATTTTAGTCTTATTTTAGTCTTATTTTAGTCTCATTTTAGTCTTATTTTAGTCTTATTTTAGTCTTACTTTAGTCTCCTTCTTTTAGTCATTTCTTTCATTTTTGTGTTCTTTCTAACCCATGCTCCATCTCCGTGTTAGAATATAAAAACAAGCGCTTTCTGCAAAGCATGTTGAACATATTCATGAATACTTTTTGTTGTAAAAAGTGTGATAAAAGCCACAGCTGTCGTTTACTGGAGCAACCTTTATTTCGCAAAGTACCTTTCACGCGTAAGTTTGGTTTCTTGGACTTACCGCAGGAATTTCAATGTCCACGTAAGGTCGAAACTTGCCCTACCGGTCTCTCTTTAGTTTTCTAAAGGTTCGTTGTTGCAGAGTCACGTAGGGCACTTCTTTCCCTATCCTCAAGTTCCTCCAGCGATGGCGAAATAAAAATATAAATAATGTGAGTCTAGTGCTGAAAGCAGGAAATGAAAGAAAGAGGAATTGCTGAAAAGCCCCGACAACAGCGTTTAGAATTCTCGCGGGACCAATAAAATCAATGTATTCAAATAAGGCACGCTCCATTTGTCGCTCTTCTGTACAATTTACATTTAGATTTCTCGCTCCTGTTAATGAAAGCTCACGAATAGCATTTTAGACCGTCAAGTTGCATTCTCTCCAATAAAAAAGCTCCCCCTATTCTCAACATCTTGATTTAATTTTCTTACCCTCGGCTTTCTTGTCAATATCCATATACATGCAAACTTTATTTTCACAAGCTTCTGTACAATTTCTATTAATCAATATTTTTGCTTTTAATTATAGACTTCGATTTCATTCAACAAATTAGCAGAAATTTATTTTCAGGCATACTATTTTATACTTTTTTTTAATATTGTTTTCCATTATTCGTTTGTTTTATATTATTTTTGTATTTTATATTATTCTATTGTTTTATATTATTCTATTGTTTTATATTATTCTATTGTTTTATATTATTCTATTTTTTTTATATTATTCTATTGTTTTATATTATTCTATTGTTTTATATTTTTTTTCTTGTATTATTTTTTGTCTCAGATTTTTTTATTATTTTTTTGTTTCGCATTACTTTTTATTTCATATTAATTTACATTTTATAAAGAGGTAATAAAAAATAGTATTGTTGTTAAAACATTCAGGAGTCAATTTTTGCTTGCTGCGTAGATTTTACTTTTTGTTGTTTTTTCTAAGGACCTGTTTAGGATGATGTCATCATCAGGCAGCAAAACAAATTTATATTCGTGGTTAGAAAGCGATTCATTAAAATATAGAAAAAAAATAATAAAATTTTTATAGTTTTTGAAATGTATTACAATTGGCTTCTGTTGTTACATATTTTTAGAATATTTTATTTTTATTGTTTCTCGATTTCTAAAATTCAGATTATTATTTCAAATCGATTTTTAAAAATAGCACCATTCAGACAGAATGACATTCGATATTTTTCTCCTGGAGCGTTAAATCATGATCTCTGATTTCAATTTTAAATTAATTGCCTTACCTCCGAAACTGATACTATGCATTCCTCATTTTAGAATATTGGGGATTAGGTTGCGCCAGTTTCGTATTTTTGATTTAATCGAACACTCGATACAAGAAATGGAAATTGGAATATTCAGATTTATAAATACTTTAATGTTTTGTTGATTTCGTTATTGTTTTATTTCTTCCTTGTTTTCTTTTTAATTTTCATCATTTTATTGTTTTTGTTATTATTATTATTGTTACTATTATTGTTATTGTTATTATTATTGTTATTATTGTTGTTACTATTATTGCTATTGTTATTGTTATTGTTGTTATTATTGTTATTATTGTTACTATTATTGTTATTATTAGTATTATATTTTAGTCTGATTTTACAATGATTTTATAAAATCACACGGAGAAACATCGAAAGTGGAATTTCCTTAGAAAGTATGGTAAATTTTACCTAACCATAGTTGAGTGGATAATGTAGTTTTCTCTTCTAGAGCATATTACTTTTTGTAGCATATTTTTAATGACATTTTGTCATATTTTACTTTAAAGAAAAATTAGTGCTTAATATTTCTGAAGTGAAGGTAAATAAATATAATTCTGAAGAGATAAATAAATTGCACTTAATATAATATTAAGCCATTAATAATAATTAATGCAATTAATAATATTAAGCCACTTGCGATTTTTCTCCGGGGCATACAAATATTGAAGGACGAATAAAATTTCTGTAAATCCTTAAGGACTTAATCATAACCGTTTTATTGTTTTATTTATATCCACCTTTCTACATAAATGTCGTAATGTATTTAAATTTCTACTTTATTGAGACAAGACAATTCAATATAAATGAGAATCTCTGGTGATGGATAGTATGTATCGAAACACCCTTTTGCACTTAGGGAAAATGTTCTTATACTTTCACATAAAATTTCGTCCCTAATATATCAAAGTAAAGCTATTAATTCCACCATACTTTTTACAAAGCGATTTTTTTTTTGAAAATGAGTAATTTATCAACCGTAAATCTATATCTTCGGTTTTTTTTTAAAAAAGAGCAGAATCATTCTTCAAGATCATTTCCAGGTTTGTATTGTTCACAAAAGCACCTTTCTTTGGCACTAAACTCTGGATTTTCTACAAGAACAAATACCTCAGAATGAGTTCAATATCTAGGAACCATCTGGCTCTCGTAAAATCGTAGCAATTTTCAAAGAAAATCCAATGTAACAAAGTATTCGGTTTCACATGTTCACTTCCTTTTTTTCGTAAATCCTTCTATTCTTCTCATTTGCGAATTACCACGTTCTCTTTTGTCGAGTTTAAAACCGACTAATTGTCAACTCCTTCAAATGATGAAAATAAAGAATAACGAGTTATAATCAAACGAAAATCGAAACGATCGTTTCGATTTTCAATTGATTAGTTTCAATTGATTATTTCAATTGATTAGTTTTTCGAAACTAACGAAGTTTTTTCAAAAACTGAATTGCATTTTTTTATTAAAAGATCGTTAAATGAATTGAACTAAAATCCTTGATGTAAACTAACGAAGTTTTTTCAAAAACTGAATTGCATTTTTTTACTAAAAGATCGTTAAATGAATTGAACTAAAATCCTTGATGTAAACTAACGAAGTTTTTTCAAAAACTGAATTGCATTTTGTTATTAAAAGATCGTTAAATGAATTGAACTAAAATCCTTGATGTAAATCGTTGATGAATTGGACTAAAAAATTTGCTTTGATTAAACGATCGTTTGGATTTCGAAAGTAAAGCAATGTTTTGGTTGTTTTGTCGCGTTCTTTTTGAAAACTTGGTCACTTGTTTTATGATTGAATTCTTAAATTCAATAAGTTATGAAATCTCCGAGGCGTGAGAGCGAAACGGAGTTGAAAGAAAAAGAGCTGGAATAATTTAAGAAAATACGTACCATCGATTTCCATTTGGTAGCTGTTACCAGTGCAACTGCTAAACCCACCCTAAGGTAAATTGAAGTCAGGAGGGGTGGGTTTACTCATTCAATGGCCAGACGGACCTGTTTGCAAGGAGATTGAATCAGAACTGTGCCAACTGGCAGGTATATGTGTATTTAGCTCTAGGAGTCAGATGACCCACTTCTACACTACAATTCGAACCGTCAGAAACAAAATCAGATCAATTTGTTTTAGAGAAGCGCCTTTTTGTTCCTTAAACTTCAATTAGCGTTGCGTACAAAAGAAAACAAAAGAAAACAATGAAAATCAATACAAAACATTACAAATCAATACAAAACATTACAAATCAATACAAAACAATGCAAAACATTACAAATCAATACAAAACAATGCAAAACATTACAAATCTCACAGATAAATACAAATAAAACAAGAAACGAAAATCTAGAAACACAAGAATCGACAAATTTATGAAAGAAAAAAGAATCCCTTGCACCTAGTTGTGCAAAAAAGAAATAGGAAAAATCTAACGTTAGTTTCGTTTTTCTAAACTGCGGGCTTTTCGGGATAGAAGATTTATTTTAATTTGGGTGATTTTTCTTTCGGAAACTCTCGTTTCATGGGATACTGAAGATAAAGATTTTCTGCAGATTTTCCGGAATAATGTCACCCTCAATCTTGGAGGTATAAAGATTATGTTTTCAAGTCTATATCTATATGTAGCGGCTTGAAAGCAAAAACGATATTTCAACTCTGTTCACGTAATCCGATAGGACAGCTTTAAAAAGTGGAACGGAGATCGATGTGCCGAATGGCAAACCGAGTGTACAAAGCACGCGCGAAAGGCTCATAGATAGACCTGGTCATCTGTGTAATTCATAGCAATTTAATGAACCTATGATGCGTCCCTTAGTAACCTACAAAGTTCATCGGTCGAGAACTTTTTTCATCGCTCCACTTAACTTGCTCAACTTCCATTGACTCTTCCACTCTTTTGTTTACTTTTTTGTAAAAAAACGACTATTTTTTCAACATCCACTCTTTTATTATTTCACCAAGATCTTTAACGGAATGATGGGAGAAATGTTTATGTAACAGAGGAGTCTTATATTGATAGAGATTTTTCTTGTATAATTAAGAAAAGGAAGAAACAAAAGTGGAGAGAAACGAGGAAATGGGTTAAATTTGCTTTTTAATTCTCGTTGAGGAAATCAATTAAAATTCTACGTCTCTAATTGCAATGTAAATGGTAGCGTTCGAGGAATTTTGTTTTTCATGTTTTTGAAAGGTCGTTTCATTTACTGTAAAAGGCTCAGTCATTATCATTTGCTTTGACGTTAAAATGCTTGAAATTCTTTGCTGAAGGTAACGATGGAAGACAACAAGAGCAGAAAATATCAGGACAATGGCTGTTCTTTTGTGGTTGAGGTTCAGCCTGGCTACCAAAGCGACGAAGCTGATGTCAATAGAGGATCATCCGACGACATGCCCGGAAGGGTAACTGATCAGCAAGCATTGGTGCATCGTGAGGAAATTCCCGAAGATCGCTCCTGTGGTAAATATATTATCCTCATGCACATCTTGCTCGATGCACTCAAAGTGAACATCAGATTTCGATTTTTCCAAGAATGTTGACATTCTCTTACAAAACGAACAAGAATTTAAATCCTTTTGAAATTTCTGCAATCCTGTTTATTTTCTGACGAAAAGGACGCGAGTTTATTGTACATTTTTCGGTAATGAAATATATTGTTAATAAAATTATTTTCCAATGTTTTTATTTTAGTAAACCGTCACTAACTTGATAAGGGTAAAGGTAGCTGCCGAAATTTTATAAAAAACGAGAATTGTTTTGTTTATAATGTAATTATTATGTGGAACAATTGGGCTAAAATGTTTATTTATTAAATGCTGAAAATTACCATAAGAACAAAAATTATTAATATAATTTTTCTTTTTTTGTTGTAATATAAATTACATTTAGATATAAAAGTATCATAATTTGTTGTATAATAACTCGCATTATTATCATCGTATTATTATCGTATTATTATCATCGTATTATAATCGTATTATTTTTTAGTTCTTATCTGTGAAAGAATGAAAGTTATTATTCAACAAATGGTTTAGTAGAATCAACTCCAGAAAATGACAAAATCTACTCTTTTGTTAAGTGAACAAAAAGAGAGATAGTAATGTTAACCAACTGCTTAGTAAATTAACAAAAAATCTAGTAGAGTTGACAAAATTGTTAATTAAAAAAGAAAAGTAGAAAAATCATCCAACTATTTAGTAAATGTAACAAAAAATCTAGCAAAGTTAAATAATTGTTGAATCAAACTGACAAAAATCTAGTAACGTTAACTAAATATTAATCCATTCATCCAACTACATACACTTAGTTAATAATAGCAATTGTTTTTTGAGCTTAGTAATTACCTTTTTTCTTGAGTTATCAATTTTTTATGATTTCTTTGTCTCTTTTACAAGTTTATCTTTAATAAGAAGGTATTATTAAACAATCAAGTTCAATGTTTCAATTTTGTTTCAAGTTTGTTCCAAGTTTGTTTTAATTTAGTTTCACGTTTGTTTCAAGTTCGTTTTTCATATTGATTCAAGTTTGTTTCAATTTCTTTCTTTATTTTGTTTCAAGATAGTTTCGAGTTCCTTCAAGTTTGTTTCAATTTGTTTCAAATTCGCTTCAATTTTATTTCAAGTTTATATGGTTTTTCTTTCAAATTTGTTTTCAAGTTTTTTCGAGTTCGTTTCAATTTTGTTTCAAGTTTGTCTCAATTTCGTATCAAGTTTGTTTCAAGTTAGTTTTTCTTATTCTGTTTCAAGTTTGTTTCAATTTCTTTTTTTATTTTGTTTCAAATTTGTTTTAAGCTTGTTTCAATTTCCTTTCAAGTTTGTTTCGAAATCGATTCAAGTTTCTTCAAGTTTGTTTCAATTTTGTTTCAAGTTGTGTCAAGTTTGTTTTAAGTTAGTTTCAAGTTATTTTCAAGTTCGTTTCAATTTTCATTCAAGTTCGTTTTAATTTTGTTTCAAGTTTGTTTCAAGTTTGCTTCAAGTTTGTTTCCAGTTGTTTGAAATTATTTTTATTTATTTTGTTTCAAGTTTGTTTCAATTTATCTTTTCATTTTGTTTCAAGTTTGTTTTAAGTTTTGTTTAAATTTTTTCGATTTGTTTTCAAATTTGTATTTAAGTTTTTTCGAATTCGTTTCACTCTTGTTTCAAGTTTGTCTCAATTTCGTTTCAAGTTTGTTTCAAGTTAGTTTTTCTTATTCTGTTTCAAGTTTGTTTTAAGCTTGTTTCAAGTTCCATTCAAGTTTGTTTCGAGATCCTTTCAAGTTTTTTCAAGTTTGTTTCAATTTTGTATTAAGTTGTTTAAAGTTAGTTTCAAGTTAGTTTCAAATTCGTTTCAAGTTTGTTTTAAGAGTCGTTTAAAGTTTGTTTCGATTTTCTTTCAAATTTGTTTTCAAGTTTGTTTCAATTTCTTTTTTATTTTGTTTCAAGTTTGTTTTAAGCTTGTTTAAATTTCTATTTAAGTTTGTTTCGAGATCCTTTCAAGTTTCTTCAAGTTTGTTTCAATTTTGTATCAAGTTGTTTTAAGCTAGTTTCAAGTTAGTTTCAAGTTCGTTTCAAGTTTGTTTCAATTTTGTTTCAAGTTTGTCTCAACTTCGTTTCAAGTTTGTTTCAAGCTAGTTTTTCTTCTTTTGTTTCAAGTTTGTTTCAATTTCTTTTTTTATTTCGTTTCCAGTTTGTTTTAAACTTACTTCAATTTCCATTCAATTTTGTTTCGAGATCTTTTCAAGTTTCTTCAAGTTTGTTTCAATTTTGTATTAAGTTGTGTCAAGTTTGTTTTATGTCAGTTTCAAGTTAGTATCAATTTTGTATATAGTTCGTTTCAATTTTGTTTCAAGTTTGTTTTAAGTTTTGTTTAAGTTTGTTTCGATTTTCATTCAAATTTCTTTTCAAGTTTCTTCGAGTTGGTTTCAATTTTGTTTCAAGTTTGTTTCAATTTCTTTTTTGTTTTGTTTCAAGCTTGTTTTAAGCTTGTTTTAAGCTTGTTTCAATTTCCATTCAAGTTTGTTTCGAGATCGTTTCAAGTTTCTTCAAGTTTGTTTCAATTTTGTATTAAGTTGTGTCAAGTGAGTTTTAAGTTAGTTACAAGTTAGTTTCAAGTTTGTATATAGTTCGTTTCAAGATTGTTTTAAGTTTTCTTTAAGTTTGTTTCGATTTTCTTTCAAATTTGTTTTCAAGTTTTTTCGAGTTTATTTAAACTTTTTTTCAAGTTTGTCTCAATTTCTTGTTTATTTTGTTTCAAGCTTGTTTCAAGCTTGTTTTAAGCTTGTTTCAAGCTTGTTTTAAGCTTGTTTCAATTTCCTTTCAAATTTTTTTCGAGATCGTTTCAAGTTTTTTCAAGTTTTTTTCATTTTTGTATCAAGTTGTGTCAAATTTGTTTTAAGATTGTGTCAAGTTAGTTTCAATTTAGTTTCAAGTTAGTTTCAAGCTTGTATCAAGTTAGTTTCAAGTTAGTTTCAAATTTGTATCAAGTAAGTTTCAAGTTTGTTTCAAGTTAGTTGCAAGTTAATTTCAAGTTTTTTTCGAGTTCGTTTCAATTTTGTTCCAAGTTCGTTTCAATTTCGTTTCAAGTTTGTTTCTAGTTTGTTTCCAGTTGTTTAAAATTAATTCTTTTATTTTATTTCAAGTTAGTTTCAATTTATCTTTTTATTTTCTTTCAAATTTGTTTTAGATTTGGTTTAAGTTTGTTTCAATTTTTTTTGAAATTTATTTTCAAGTTTTTGTAGTCTTTCAAGTTTTTTCAAGTTCGTTTCAAGGTTGTTTTCAAGTTTCTCAAGTTATCAAAGAGAGATTAGAAGCGAGAATTATACGGAAATTTATCTTCTTTGACGAATAATTGGCCATGAAAAACTTGTACAAATTTCTTGATGTTTATGGGCAGACCAATCTGGTTTGTTCAACCATTTGTGAAATTGTCGCTGGATTTCGATTCTGGTTGACCTAGTTTAATCCTTGACGTTTGTTACTAGTGCAACGTATGTAATTGCGAACCCTCAACAATATTACGACTTGTCGAGTCGCAGTAAATACCGTTATAACATTTCTCTTCATATTCAGTACCACCGATAATTTACAAAAAATATTAGAGCAGAAACATTGTTTTAGCAAAAATATTTACATTTTCACTTTATAACTGTGATTTTTGCGAAGTTGTTTCTGTATAATAAACAACAGTGATATGAATATATGGCAGTAATGTATATATGCTAGTAATGCATACACAGAAATGTATAATATATGTTAGTAATATATATACAGTTCTAATGCATATACGGTGGTAATGTATATACGAAATATGAGAAATAATGTGTGGAGTATAAATGTTTCACTTTATTTAACAAGCTTTGGGCTTTTAGGAATAGTAATGGAATAAAGAAACAATGGAGTTAATTTCAAATGAGTACTTTGTGAATTTGCAGAGAAACTACAGTTGCAAATGATTTTCAGGTTTTGAAAATACGAAGCTCTTTGGTAGTACCAACACTGGCCTTTCACAGTCCGATCTGTCTATTTGCAGTCAGGGTTCAGTAAATCCAAGTTATCGATACGGAAATCAATTGGAATACGATGCTGGTCACTTTGGCTATTCTATTTACGATTCTGATTCCCAATCAAGAAAGTTAGAGGGTTCTTCAAAATGGGTTGAATTCGATAAGTCGCCAGACATCGACAAAACACTATTGAGTGATTACAAAGAACCGAGCATAGAAAAGGACACCAATGATGATGTAAGAGTCTTTTTCAGAGAATTTCAAATGCTTGATTAAAATAATAATTACAATAAATTACAACGTTTGTAAAAACCGCGGGTGAATAATATTTTTAAATATTTCATAATTCTATCAATGGTTTCAGCTTTTATAACACACACTTTAAAAAATAGTTTCATTTTCTGTAAAAAGTATTTTAAGTATTCTGTGAAAAATATTTAAAAAATAGTTTCATTTTCTGTAAAAAGTATTTTAAGTATTTTGTGGAAAATATTTAAAAAATAGTTTCATTTTCTATAAAAAATATTTAAAAAATACTTTTCATTTTATCAGAAAATGAATCTGTTTTTTAAAGTGTTATGAATTAATTGTTTGTTCATTTGATTAATTACTGTTTCATTCTTGATTACTTGTCTAGATTTTGAAATCAGTTTTTCTGTTGTTTTTACTCTCTCTGATTTCATTTCTCTCATATTTCCTCTGCAAGTTCAAAGATAAAAATAGCGCTATAGAGAAGTAAAATTAACAGTGCAGGTTGTACGGTTCATCATTTTTTGCAGAATAATTTTAGAATGAAAGACACAATTAATTGTTAATAATGGAATATAAAAACTAGATTTTTAAAAATCAATTTTTCAAATAAAAATTAGATACGTGTACTATGAATAAAATATATGTATATTGCAATGAAAAGAGCTCATATTAATATCGTTAAACTAGTAATTACACATGATAATATTCACGATTAAATACAAGCAAATTTTGGTAAACATGAAGCACAAAAAACCACGAAGGTACAAAATTTCAAAGTTAGAATTCAGTTTAAAATTCAGTTTAGAAATGAGTTTAGAATTCACCTGACTTTTGAAAGCTCATTTTCAGAAAAAAGGATTTGCAAAGTTCGAGGCATTATTTACTTTTTCATTTGAAAGTTGAATTATACTTTCAATGACAACGAAGCCGTATAAATTGTATCATGCATCGTATACAATTATTATGGAACCGTAATTTTTTGTATAGTTCATTGACAATAAAAATTTGATAATAAAAACTTGATAATAAAAACTTGCCAATAAAAATTTAGAATAGAAACTTGACAATAAATTTCTTCAAAAATTGTCACTTTTTGGAAAAGCAGATTGATAAATTGAGCTCTTTTTATGCAAATGTGTACAAAATTTTATGGACGTAAAATATATTTATGAATAAAGATATATGTTATTATTATTGACACTAAAATTGATCTCTTTCAGTTTTCGTATCAAGAAAAGCAAAACAGTTTCGAATCTCCTCAAGAATCGGGTTCATCTTTTGAGCATCAGGATTCCAGTGATATGAGTCTTTCCACCGATACAGTCAGGTCGAATCCTAATCTTCAAGTGAACGGCACCACTCCAAACAAACTCGAGCTTATGGAACAGAAAGCTCTAAATAATGACTTTGGGAAAATAGAAATAATTACGAAACCAATAATCACCGGTGCAATCCTCAAAGAAGATGTTGCTCAAGAAGACACTTTTCAGGTAAAAGACCCATCATATTTTCTAAAATTAAAAACTACAATTAATTCAAATTAAATATTAAAATTAAGTGGAAGCTTCAATTAAATAAAAGCTGCAATATTAAATAAAATTTCCAATTAAATAAAAGTTAGAATCAAATAAAAGTTAGAATTAAATAAAAGTTAGAATTAAATAAACGCTACAATATTAAATAAAAGTTCCAATTAAATAAAAGTTAGAATCAAATAAAAGTTCCAATTAAATAAAAGTTAGAATTAAATAAACCCTACAATATTAAATAAAAGTTCCAATTAAATAAAAGTTAGAATCAAATAAAAGTTAGAATTAAATAAAAGTTAGAATTAAATAAACGATACAATATTAAATAAAAGTTCCAATTAAATAAAAATTAGAATCAAATAAAAGTTAGAATTAAATAAAACCTACAATTAAAAAAACTACAATAGTCCAAATACAATAT
Organism: Ganaspis sp. Gsp50; assembly: GCA_011057455.1. Lineage (NCBI taxonomy): Eukaryota > Metazoa > Arthropoda > Insecta > Hymenoptera > Figitidae > Ganaspis > Ganaspis sp. Gsp50. The sequence continues at coordinate 11,548 of WNHD01001233.1, forward strand.
AATTATCTATATGCTAATTTACATTTTTTATTACATACATAGTATCTAGTTATTAAATTTTTTATACGAATCGAAAAAGCACAGTCAATCTTGCAGAATTATTGTAACCCCTGTTTTGGGATCAAAATACTATTGCCTGATTTACTGTGAAGTAGGAAGAAAATGAGATTTTGATAAACTGAATGAAACGAATGTATAATTGAATGTAACTGAATTGAATAATTGAAGATGAATTGAAATGTGACAGGAGCAGCAAAGGAAGCTGGGAAACGGTACACTGACCCCAGAGCATCACAAGGCCGATAAGGCGAAAGATCAGAAGGCAGAGAGCAGTACTTTCGTTCCCTGCCACAAGCGAACCGGAAGCATTCCACCGCGATTGATCGAAGAGACCTTGGAACTGGAGCGGAAGAAGGCACTAGATATATACAGTCAGATTAAGACCAGTACGAAGAGTATACTACCGGCGCTAAGTCCCAAGTTCGAACTCCTTCAGAATGAGGTCAGCCCGATCGAGGAAAAGGAAAGTTAATCCGTCCTGAAAGATTGCACCAGGGACTCTCACCTTTGAAGTTGTATGCATTCCAAAACTGATGGATCTTCGGATATAAGAAGTCATAAAAATCTCCGCTCGGAAATTGGCTTCCATTCTGTCGGAAACAAATCTACTGATTTAGGACAAATTATATATAGTTCAATGAATTTGTTTTGTATTTTAATTGTGTCGTTTATTATTGTTTGATTAAGAGTTACGATTGTTTGTTTGAGACTTACAATTATTTGATTGAGACATACAATTGTTTGAGTAAGATTTACGATTGTTTGTTTGAGACTTACAATTGTTTCCTTGAGATCTCCAATTGTTCGCTTGATTGAGACGTACAATTATTTGTTTGAGACATGCAATTGTATGACTGAGACTTCCAATTGTTTGAGTAAGACTTACGGTTGTTTGTTTGAGGCTTACAACTGTTTCCTTGAGACTTACAAACGTTCGTTGGATTGACATTTACAATTGTTTGTTTGATTCAGACTTACATTCATTTGTTTGAGGCTTACAATTGTTTGTTTGATTAAGACTTACAATTGTTTGACTGAGATTTTCAATTGCTTGTTTGAGAGTAACAATTGTTTGGCTGAGACTTACGATTGTTTCTTTGAGACTTCTAACTGTTCGCTTGATTGAGACTTACAATTATTTTTTGAGACTTACAATTGTTTGTTTGAGACTTACAATTGTTTGTTTAAGACTTACAATTGTTTGAGTAAGACTTACGATTGTTTGTTTGAGGCTTACAATTGTTTCCTTGAGACTTACAAAAGTTCATTTGATTGACATTTACAATTGTTTGTTTGATTGAGACTTACAATTATTTGTTTGAGGCTTACAATTGTTTGACTTAGACTTTCAATTGCTTGTTTGAGAGTAACAATTGTTTGGCTGAGACTTACAATTGTTTCTTTGAGACTTCTAATTGTTCGCTTGATTGAGACTTACGATTATTTGTTTGAGACTTACAATTGTTTGTTTGAGACTTACAATTGTTTGTTTGAGACTTACAATTATTTGAGTAAGACTTACGATTGTTTGTTTGAGGCTTACAGTTGTTTCCTTGAGACATACAAAAGTTCGTTTGATTGACATTTACAATTATTTGATTGAGACTCATAATTGTTTGACTGAGACTTTCAATTGCTTGTTTGAGAGTAACAATTGTTTGGTTAAGACTTGCAATTGTTTTTTGTGACTTTCAATTGTTCGCTTGATTGAGACTTACAATTATTTGTTTGAGACTTACAATTGTTTGCTTGAGAATTACAATTGTTTGAGTAAGACTTACGATTGTTTGTTTGAAGCTTACAATTGTTTCCTTGAAACTTGCAAAATTTCATTTGATTGACATTTACAATTGTTTGTTTGAGGCTTACAATTGTTTGATTGAGACTCAAAATTGTTTGATTGAGACTTACAATTGTCTGTTTGAGACTTACAATTATTTGATTGAGACTTACAATTATTTGTTTGTGACTTACAATTGTTTGAGTGAGACTTACCATTGTTTTATTGAGACTCACAATTATTTGATTGAGACTTACAATTGTCTGTTTAAGACTTACAATTATTTAAGTCTTGCGATTGTTTTAGGGATTACAATCATTTGTTCAAATCTTACAATCCCTTAATGTTTTCAAATTTTTGTTTAATAACAATTACTTATTTAAAACTGACAACTGTTTTTTACGTTTTCGACATTTTTCTCCACTAATAAAATTTCTATTTTTCTATTTCAATCAAAACTGTTAATTCGATCCTTTTATTTTAGTGAATATGCAAATTCGAAAAAAATGCATTTTAAAACACTTCCGGGTCTTAATCATTCGATATTAAATAAAATTGGCTTAAAGTTATTCATAAAGCGGAAGTTTCGAACACAGGATGCACTATTTAAGGATTAACTGTCTGTGCAGTTAATCAATATGAAAAGTGCTAATACAAAGTTTTATGAAAAGATTTTCACTTTGAATTACTGGAAAATCATTTATCTGGCTCATTTTACAGAGTACCATCTCTTTTTCTCTCGTATTTCTGGCGAACGAGGGTAATTTCCAAAGTTCGACAATCAAGAAAATTAACCGATTGCGGAAAGTAATTTTGTGGGAGATCTGATCCAACGGAAAGAAAAGAAATTTTGAGAGTTAAGTACAGAAAGGGAATAGGTGAATAATTGAATTGGTCAAATCGCGGAAATGCATAGTCGAGTAAAACCAAGCCTGATCGCAGCCGACAATGTAATCTAATGACTCTACAACCTACGATTTAAGTCCTCTTTTCTTTCTCGATTTTTACTTTCTTTTTGCCTTTTTTCTCCATCTTCTTTTTCTCCTTTTGCCCTTTTTTGTGTTTTATTATTTAAATTCATTTCTTCGGTTTCGTTTGTTTTCTGTGTCGCATTTTATTTTCTTTTCGTTTTTTAATTTTCTCTTGGTTTCTTACTTTCTTTTGGTCTTTTATATCCCGTTGATTTTTTACTTTCTTTTATTTGTTCTCTGTGTCGTTTTTTATTCTCTTTTGGCTTTTATTTTCCTTCTGGTTTTTTACTTTCTTCTGGTTTTTTATTTTCTTTTGGCTTTTATTTTCCTTCTGGTTTTTTACTTTCTTCTGGTTTTTCACTTTTTTCTGATTTTTTACTTTCTTCTGGTTTTTCACTTTCTTCTGATTTTTTACTTTCTGGTTTTCACTTTCTTTTGGTTTTTTAATTTCTTTTGGTTTTTCAATTTCTTTTGGTTTTTTACTTCTTTTGGTTTTTTACTTATTTTGTCTCTTTCATTTGTTTTTCTTTTTGATTTTCGTTTCGTTTTGTCTTCTATTTTTCTGTCTATTGTTTGTTATTATTTTTATTTCCCCCTCTTTTGAGACTCTGTCGCAAATTTTGCAAGTAAGAAGCTTAAAGTGCACGAAACAATTGCAGTCTAACGAACTTGGTTAGTTGTGCGTATGTATGCAATGGCATTAAAGTTGGTTCCATCCTTTGCAGAAAGTATATTCATTGTTTTGTCAACTAAATTACGTTGCAATTTTCTCCTTGTCTACATTTGAAAATACGAACCTAATTACAATTAATATTAATTAGTAACTTATTTCCAAAATCCTACATTCGAATTTAACTATACATCTTTTCACATAACATGTAAAAGAAAATAAAACTACTTTTGAAAAAAAAAGTTGTAAACAAAAATGAAAAATTGTATGTTGAAAAAATAGTTTAGTTCGCCAAAAGTAAAATTTTACAATATAATTCCAAATTGATAAGTAACATAAAATAACAAATTGACAAATGGATAAATTTGGTCGGTATCAATCGAAATTTCTAAATTATCTACAAATGGACAAATTCTTAATAAGAGATTCTAATAGATTTTCCTTCTTATTTGTTGCTTGGGTGATGGGAGACGAAATCGGGAAATTAGAGGTGATGTGAGCTTTGGTACATTGGGGTGAAAACACTTGCAAAGTTATAATGGAACTACCGCCGAAACCGGAAATGGATACTAGGTATCCAATTCAGTAAAAGTAAATCCACCTCGTTTGCCACTGTAATTCCGAATTGGAAAACTTGCAAGAGGCCAACCAGAATGAACTCGCTTTTATAAGCATCAACAGTCATCTGGTTTCGTAAAATAAAAGAGAGAACTAGAAATGGACATTTCAACCAATTCTGACAGTCGCTAAAAGGACTTTTTCAAAAAATCTAATCCCTCAAAGCACAGAATTATTTCCAGAATTCACTGAAATCTTTTTTAATTTAAACCTTTGAGAGTTTTCTTTTATATTTTGCAAACAATTTTCAAGACTTATGATTGAGATGAAAATTTAAAAAAATAAATTTTTATTATTGGTGATCAAAAAAAGTGGAGATTAAGAATTTTTTTGAGATTGAAGAATTGTTTTTGCATGAGAATTTAGTTTTAATTTAGATGGTAAAGAAATGGAAAGTAAATAAAAAGCAATAAAGAAAGAAGCAAAATGAATAAAACTGTTTCATTGAAATGAGACGTACAATTGGTACGACAAAGTCGTGCACATTTTAGATAAGAATTGATAAGACAATTTTTATATTATGAATCGTAGTGCGCCGAAGACGTTTACAGTACATATTATGTATAGCTAGAGGCTATAAAAAGCGTACCAACTTTAATAACGATTTTTTATGATCCTGATGTGAATGAAATACGAATCTAGAAGAATAAGAATTACGAATCTTTAGCTAATTAACTAACTCATTGTACTCGGTATGAATTAAGAGAGTACTTACCATAAGTCGTAAAGATGGCACTCAAAAGTGCTTAATAAGAAAATGATGTTTTTAATTTTAGCTTTTAATAACGTAAATTATCTATATTCCGGAATGAAATCTTGATTCGTTAAATTATTGATCATTAAATTAAATATTTACCGCATTAAACCACATTGTTAAATATTGATTATTAGTTTTCGTATTATTAATTTTCTTTTTATAACTTTTTGTAGATAATTTAGAAATTTCGATTGTTTGTTTAAGAAAAGCTGAAAATAAAAACCTCATTACGTCGTGATGTGAATTTAGTGCCAAAATAGTTCCTTAAGTCGCTCATTTCATAATGATACATTATATTGCGATGAATGTTCTCGGACGATAACTAATATTCTATATATGTTTCTTGTTTAAATAATCCGTTACCAATATTTCAAATTTTATTATGTTCAGTGTCGTAACACTGACGTTATTGTTAAAAAAGCGCTGTGGCGGCAATTGCCAGTAGAATAATTTTTGCTCTGCAGTTTCACTGCAAATTTCACGTCCACTTTCTTATCACTAAAAAGAATGTAGTGACAAAGACAAAAAATCATTTGAAAAGTTTACCCAAGCTTTTAATTTTATGTGCAATAAATGTATATTAATAAAATAGGAATTAGTCATTTAGAGACTAGACCTAATGGTCGACCCTGATAGTTATTTAAGCATATGTATATTTTCTGTAGAATGAACAATTTAGTTATTCACTTAACAAATATTCGAGCTTTGTAAAAATTTAATTGTTACTTTTGCTTTTGAATGCTGGTCCGAATTTAGAATGAATACAAGAATACATAATATTTTAATAATTTAGTCAATAGTGATTAAATTTAATACTGTTTATTACATTTTTTGAACAACTACTCTCAATAGATAAGTTCGTTAAATTTTTATTTCAATTTTTAGATGTGACAATAATTTTGCAAATTTCTGATCTACTGTTTTACAATTTTGCACTGTTGACTTAAAAATACAGCACTGTTGACTTAAAAATACAGCACTCTTGACTTAAAAATACAGCACTGTTGACCTTAAAATATCGTCAACAGTTCAAAACACTCAAATAGTCAAATAAAATGTAATGAACAATTCATGAAACTTTGAAGTTAACAAAAAATACACCGACACAAATAAAATTTACCGAACAGTTCAGGAAAGTTTGAAATAGTTAAATAAAATCTACCGAACAGTTCAGGAAACTGAGGTAATCAAGTACAAAGTAATGAACAGTTCGGGAAACATTGAAGCAGTCAAATAAAAAATATTGAACAGATCAGGAAATTTTGAAATCATCTAATGTTTCAAACGGTTCAGAAAATTTTGAAGTACTCAAATAAAATATAGCAAACACTTCGGGAAGCTTGACAGAAAATAATTAAAGTTTCCTGAACCATTGAGGATATTTTAATGAAACCAATGATTAATGAAACCAATGATAAAATACACAACAGTTTTTTAAATATTTGCAAAATTCCTGTCCAAAAGTAAATAACTGTAAAGAAAAATTTGATGAACTTTATATTTCTGTGTAATTTTATGTATCAAAGTGCTGAATCAGTTGATGAATCAAAGTGATTTGTACGTATCAAAATAATGTTTTTGTAAATACTCTGTGATTTTGGTCAATAATATGGAAAGTAATTAAATTTTAAAATAATATTTCATGAAATTCTGAATACGGGCCTGTTTTAATCAACGAAGGAAAATTCTTTTGCGTCCATAAAAAGATCTTTTTATAAACAAAAAAAAATAATTAGTAGATATTTACATTATTTATCTTGATATTGTTTAGTGTTAGGTAGCTTTAAAGTAAAAATGGCTGCAATAGCTTTTATATCGAGAATCCTAAATGTTTCATGTACTTCTTAAGCCTTACCTATCTGACTATACAAGCTTAGATGATAAGTTTTTACACAGAACCAAAAATCAATTTTCTACACAGTAGAACCTCTTAAATCTACTTCTTCGTTTGTTTAAAAAGATGAGAATTATTCTTCATATGAATTGTTTTATATTTTATTAATTATCCAAATATACAAAAATGCAAGCAATTTGAAGGTTTTACTAAATTTTCGAAAAGTAATATTTTACTTAACAATTTAATTTCTAATGTAAATAAACATTTTGTACATAAGAGTTTAATTATGATATGGAAGGTTCTACTGCTTATTTCATATTTTAATTTTCTAAATTGCATTACAAACACACTTCTGCCTAAAATTACTTGTACTCTTTTACTTTTATACGATTTTCATTTAGAAATTGTACAAGAGAGCTTTTTTCATTAATGAATAAAAGAAACGATTCTTTTATTAATACAATAATGAATAATTAATGCATTTTGCAAAAAAGCGTTTTTCTTTAAAGAACAAGTATTACTTTTTTTGATAAATTTTTCAAGAGCTTTTCTCATTAATGAACAAAACGTTAAGAGATTGACAATTACTTGCAGAAGAGCTTTTTTCATTAATGAATAAAACGTGAATGAAAGTTTTCTGGAAGAGTTCATTGTTTTATTAAAAAAAAAATAAACTAAATAATAATTTTTAAAATTTGAAAATAATTAAACAAAAATTAACTAGACTGGTCGAATATAATAGTATATAATACATACTACTCAAAATTTCTCATAGGGTAGATTTTTTTTATAAAAACCACTTCGAAATATTTGATTCGGAGTAGTCGATATCATTAATTAATTATATATTAATAAATAAGGTTAATAATAAGATTAATAATAAGGTTCATAGGCCAATTTTTTATTAACCTTATTTATTAAATACATAATTCCTGATAAACGAGTTTCAAAATTGTTTATTAAATTTTTTGTTTAACGGTTATGAACTAGTACTGTAGAAATAATTGTTTTGTGAGATTGAAGCCTTGAACCTCAATTAATTTATCAGCGAGACTAGACACTCGGCTACTCAACCGTTCCATTACGATCAATTAAATGTAAATCTAGAAATAGAATAAAGGCAGTCGCCTTTTAAAAAAATGTAATTTAAAAGCGTGTAACATCATAACTCCTGAAAAAGTCTCCAAACCGGAACTTGATTATTTCCCTTGATATTACGACAGATATTTTTGTGCTCCAAAAGTATTTTTGTTCCTGATATTTCTGAATTACTACAGAGATTTAAACAATTATTTCTCTTTTGTACATTATTGTACTGCAATTCGATTAACGATTTTTCGTATTATTAATTATTGTACTAGAATTCGGTTAATTTGAAGTATATTTCGTTAACGATTCTTCGAATTTGGACTATCATAATTCAATTTATGATTAATAATTAATAAAAAACAAATTAATAATTAATAAAAAAACAGATTAATAACCACTTGAATTTGGTTCGTAATAATTCAGATTTTGTTCATGAATATTCCAATTTGGTTACTGATCATTCAAATTAGGTTAATTATTATTGTACTAAAACTTGGTTAATTATTTTTAGAATTTGAACAATTATTATTAAAATTATAATAATTATGTTTTGACATAGAGAACTTGTCAGATACTTCTTGTACCATATTTTATTCTAATTGAATTAAAGTTTAAATTTGATTAATTATCCAAACCCTGAAAACATATGTTGTACAATTGTAACCATTTTATCTCTATTTAAAAAAGTGGCCATGGTGAATCAAAAATCGAAAGTAGTATTTGTTAACGTGCCACTCGACGTGTAAGAGCGTTAGAAACAATGTGTGATTTATTAATTTTCGCTGAATCGCTAAATCACTGTGTTGTATATGTCAATTTATTTTGCAAAATAAATTTAACACAGAAAACTAAGATTTTTCTTCTTCTATTCTACTTTCCTCCCAAATTCCAAAAATCCTGATTACTGCATAACTACACTGAAAACAAATTTATTTGATTCAAATAACCATTTACTTGTCTATTATCAAATAAATATTTATTTGAACCAAGTAATTATTATTTGAATCAAATAAATGGCATTGAATCAACTATTGTTTATTAGACTCAACTAATAATTACTTGGTTCAAATAAATATTTATTTGATAATAGGCAAGTAAATGGTTATTTGAACCAAATACATTTTTTTAGTGTAGAAAGAGTAAAACTATACAATTGAAAAAAATAAAGCATTTACTATACAAACTAAAAATTACTATTATTGAATCATATTAAAATCGTTTGTAAAATTAATACCCTATAGCACTGTTAGAAGTAATCGTAAATTTAATATGCACGTGTATAATTTATTATACACGAAATTATACATTTTAAATACTCCAAATTTAAATTTAAATTAACGCGAATATCTTAAATTTCAATATTTACAATAATATTGTAGATTACAAAGTTTAAAAATTGCATTTTATCGTTTGTTGCATATTGCATTTTATAAATTAATGTATTAATTAATAAAATAACATAATCTCTTTCATGTGAACAAACATTTAGTTCGGTTTTAATTGTAAAAATATCCATGTATTAAGAACCAGACAGCCAGAATGGTTAAGAATTATTCTGGATTCTGATTTGGAAGCTTTTCTGGAATAAAAAAGGTTGATGAAATTTGAAAGACACCTTAAATATATTATTTTTTTAAGTGTAAAACACGATTCGAGATTTTTGTAGTAAAGAACCCAATTATGTTGAAATTTAAGAAAACTATGCATATATTGCGAACCACCTTGACAAAATATTTAGAAATTATTATAGTTTCCGGTTTGGGAACTTTTCTGCGATAAAGAAGCTCAATGAAATTTGAGAGACGAAAATATTACTGTTTTAAAATCAAGAACCTTAAAGCGACTACAATATTACAACTTTCAACTATTATTATTCTTCAAAATAATAATAATTAATAAAAGAATTATAATTAATAATTAATAAAAGAAAGACTTAAAATTAATTTTGAATTTATTGTTTTAATTTTAATCTGTTTTACCACCAAATAAAAAGTCACGTATAATAATCGATTACAACGGGGGTAACAACAGTCGGTACAAAGTTTAGTACTGAAGGCTGATAACAGGAAATTGCTAGAATTTCCGAGAAATCAATAAACGGGGAAAATTTACCATCGACGAGAAAAGGGTGCTTTTACCAAGGGGTAGCCGGATGTTTTGCGACATCTGTTGAATCTCGCTGAAAGAAGTGCAGAAAAATTGCGATAACAACGACACCTGAGTTAAAACTTGTTTGCTGGAAAGTATGACTGAATTATGCATGCGCGTTTTTAATTCGGTAATCAATAGTAAAAACCGCCCACGATCCCTTTCCCCCCCTCTTCCTGTTTCTCTGTGGTCCAGCGCGCCCAGATACTGGCAACCCTCGTTGACCCCAAAAGGGAGGGTCCCAGACAAAATTCTTCGCATTTTTAGCTAATTTTGCAAATTTTGACGGAAAATTTTTTGTAAAAAGGGTTTTTTCCTAAAATTTGGTCACTTTTTACTAAAAAAGAAAATGAATGATAAAAGTAGTTTTCTGAAGTATAGAATAGGTTCACTGAGAGAAAAGAATTGGTGAAACAAGAATAAAAATATACTTACAACTTATTCTTGTTTCAAGAATATTTTCGATTCGTTATAAGAATTTTTATGCCTTAATCAGGAATAAATACGTTGACTTAAGAATAAATACTTGAATCAAGGATAATTATTCTTGATTCAAGAATACATATTCTAGGTCCGAATCTAAGAATAAAGTAGATTAGATTCAATGCATTTTTGCTTTAGCTGTATTGAAAATAAACAAAAATTACTTAGAATGTAATTAGCGGTGGAAAAGTGTGTTGCAAATATACTTGTGATATAATTGCTAATCTCGGATTTTAATTGAATTTAGACTTTAAAATCATTGCTATTCCTGTTATTTATAGATTTAAACATTTATAATTACATCCTAAATGGAATTTTATTCCAAAAAGACTGAATGTCACTTATGTATATATAACAACGATATACATACATACATACATATATATATATATATATATATATATATATATATAAGTGGCACTACTAAGTTACTATATATATAACAGTAGTTCCAGAAAATACTTTGGAATTTATTGTTAGTTGAATAATGGTTGTGAGAATGTAATTAGTCAACTTACAATTATTAATAAATTATTAATACATTTAAATTATTAATGTACAAGTATTAATATATTATTAATTAATTAATATTTACAATTATTAATAAATTATTAACACATTTAAATTATTAATGTACACTGAAAAAAAGAAGTATTGTTTCCAGCTCATTTTTTACTGGAACCGTTTACATAAGTGTCAATTTGGACTGATTTTAAGACCAAAAAATGACTTAGTCATTTTTAGCGATGAAATTGACTGATTGTGAAAACGGTTTAAGACTTTCTTTTTTCTGTGTACAAGTATTAATATATTATTAATTAATTAATATTTACAATTATTAATAAATTATTAACAAATTTAAATTATTAATGTACAAGTATTAATAAATTATTAATATGTTAATAATAAACAACTATCAATATACAATAATTAATAAATTAGTAATGTACAAATTTGTACATTACATTAAATAAAATCTACATTAATGTAGATTTATAATTACTATTAAATTATTGATATATAATATATTGATATATAATATATTGATATATAATATTGATATATAATATTGATATATAATATATTGATATATAATATATTGATATATAATATATTGATATATAATATATTGATATATTGAATTATTGTTACTAAGGTATTAATTCGTCTTTAATAATAAATATCAAATTGATTAATGTACAATTATAAATTCACAATTATTAGTAAATTATTGATTGCAATTTTTACTGAAAAATATTGATTTACACTTAGTATTAAATATCACATACGAAAGTATAATCACAGTAGTAATCAATGTCATAATTAAGAATCAAAAGTACGAAAAATTTGATATTCATAGTACCGCCTTTGTATTAAATTGATTACTTAATTAATCAAAAACTGCAGTAATTAATCACTGCGATGTGTAATAATGCATTTATTCATTCTCTCTTTTGACAAAAAATATAAACATATATTTTATTTCTGATTCCTGAAATCAGTAAAATTATAATTTCAGTTAATGTCAGGGCAAATTTCAGTAGAATCACCGCAAATGTTAATTTCTGTGAAATCAGTGCAGTTTCCTCTGATTGAGCTTTAAAGAGCATAAATTAGAAATTAAAAATGAAGAGAATGTGACGAGAGAAATGAATGTAGAAGAAGAGCATCTCGAATACATATTATAAATAATACACATTATAATACATAAATAGGATCTGTAAAAGGACGAAAAATGAGTGATGAAATAAAAAGGACACACGAGATATAGATTTAATGATGCTACGAAGAGCGGGCACCTGTTCCGTTTTTGCGATCAACTTTAATAAACAGTCATTACTGTTACCTACACTTTGAGTACTTTGGCTCAACTGCAAAATGCACCGGGACTGCTACTCAAACCACCGCATTTAGAGACTTTATGAACGACAAATATAATTGACATAATCTGTGAGCACCACAACAGCAAGTCGCTATACCTACACGTGCGAGTGCACAAGCGTACGTGCCTTCACACGAACCTTCACTTTCGAAAGGCTCAACGAGTTTCACCGCCGTAAAAAACAAGTTGAACTTTTTGCGATAACGCTTTGCGTAGATTTTGCGAAAAACTCAATTTAACAAGTTCGATATAAGCATCAAACGAGTTATTTAGAGAATATGAGAAATTTACAAAAGCGGAACATTAATTTAAAGCAACAACGGGGTTTTAAAATTATGCAAAAAGATTTGCGAGAATAGAAAAGGGTTTCGCCAAGTGGAAGAGAAATTTGCAGAGAAGAGAAAGAATGTGTAAAGTGTAGAAACAAATTTGAAGCGGAAGAAAGAAATTCGCAAAACAGAAAAAAATTTGTAAAATCGTTAATTCTTGAAATTTCTTCACCCTTTCTTTAAATTAAATTCATTTAACCCTTTGAGCCAAAGTAACACAAGAAAAATCTAATTTAAAATTTGTAAACTAGACAATAATTTGGCAAAGCAGAAAAAAATTTGCCAAGTAGAAAAAATGTGCAAAGAAGAAACAAATTTGCAAAGTAGAAGAAAATTTGCATAACAGAAAAACATTTGCAAAGTAGAAGAAAATTTGCATAGCAGAAAAACATTTGCAAAATAGAAAAAAATTGCATAGCAGAAGAAAATTTGCAAAGCAGAAAGACATTTGCAAAGCAGAAAAACATTTGCAAAGCAAAAAAAATTTGCAATAGAAAAAAGAAATTCATAAAGCAGAAAAGGAGATAGAATTTTTTCTGATTGTTTTACTAATTTTAGAACTAGTTAATAAAGAGACAATTTTTGTGAAACGAGTGAAGAGGACAGGTTTGAGATTTTCTTGCCCCAATAAAATAATATTCTAGATCACGAATAGATTACTTTTTGCGTTGGATTCGAAATAATTATAGATACTTAATTCACAAATTATTCAAATTGAATTATTCTTACTTTAGAACTAGGTATATATTTCTTAAAGTTAAAAATTCTGATTTATTTTTACTCCAAACTTATAGATTTTTTAAAAATAAAAATACTTTTATTAAATTAAACACACTACCGCCTTGGTAATCATGGGGTTGTATCAAAAGAACGTTCATCAAACGAATTTTAGTTTTTATCCAATAAATATATTTCTTCCAATAAACCATTATTATCTTTTAACCATTATCATCTTTTAACCATTATCATAATCATCTTTAAAGTCCATTCTATATGAAATACTATTTTGATAATGATTCTATCTTGAAATACTTTAAGAAACTATGTGAGTGACTTTCAAGAATAATATTTATAATAATATAATAATATTTGTTTATTAATAATAATATTTATTTAATAATACTTATTTAATAATATTTACGATTTAAATATTTAATAATATTCACGCTTCGAAAACTTGTAAATACCTTGTAAATAACTTGTAAATATAAATATTTAAATACGTAGATACTAAATACGATTAAAATTCGTAAGCATAGATATCAATTTCTAAAAGTTGAGCGATAGATGTTGTCCTGTCGAAAAAATTTTGAATTTGAAATACTTCATTCAATCCTGAAATATTTTTTTAATCTTAAAATATTTCTTTTAATCTTGAAATACTTCTTTCAATCTTGAAATACTTTTTCCAATCTTGAAATACTTTTTCCAATCTTGAAATACTTTTTCCAATCTTGAAATACTTCTTTCAGTCTTGAAATACTTGTTTCAATCTTGAAATTCTTTTTTCAATCTTGAAATACTTTTTTCAATCTTGAAATACTTTTTCAATCTTGAAATACTTTTTTCAATCTTGTAATACTTTTTTCAATCCTGAAATACGATTTTCAAGAAGAAAGGTTTTTTTGAGAAAGAGTACGATTTTTCATGTTTAAAACTTACTATTTCGATTCGCAATAAATTCTCTTTTATACAAGTTGGCAAATATTTCCAAATTCGTGTCTGAAATGGGATTTAGAGGAGCTAATGAAAAGGAAAATAGGGCCGGGAAAATTCAAAGAGAATAGAAAAAGTTTTCAAACAGATTTTTGGTATCATTTGTGTTTAAGTAGATTTTGAACTTCGACTAAATAAGAATTATATTTATTACAAGACGTTTACCGTTGCTCAGTATAAATCTTAGACAACAAGACTAACTGAAGTTATACGATAATTTTTGTAGAGTACTAAATCCCACATGATAAAATATACCAGAAGTCATTCATCATTCATCACTCATCAGAAGCCACAAAAATGATGTTAGCAAATTGACACCGAAACTTAATTGTGATACTATAGGTACAAATTATAAATTATAATACTACATTTTAAATTATATTACATTCTAAATTATACTAAATTTTAAATTATACTACATTCTAAATTATACTACATTTTAAATTATATTACACTAGCTAAATATACGCACGCTAAAGCTCGCGAGAAACGGAATTATGAAGTTAAATATTCCAAAAATATTTTAAAATTAAATAATTTCAAATTTTATTATGCTAAGGGTTTAAACGTTCGTATTAATTGTTTCTAATATATTATAGCTTATTATTATTATTATTAAGAACAAAAAACTTATCATTTATATCATGATCCATTCTTAGGATTTATTATAATTTTAATAAAAAGTACTTATAAATTGTAATAAACTTAAATATTATTATCATTATTTAAAATCCAACATCAAATTTAACAGCAAATCCAAAAAGTACCTAGAAAGTTGTAAGAATATTAGTTTTATTTTTTTACTATTATTAATTCTAAATTATACTATATTAAAAATTATACTACATTCTAGATTATGATACTTCATTCTAAATTGTGATATTAAATATTAAATTCTAATACTGGATATAATATATTTTACCATTTAGAAGCATCCTTTTTTGAAAAATCTTCAAATTATAATAGTACACGGAAAGGAATTGCAAGTTAAATTTACCTAATTTAGTTAAGTAAAATCTACTGAACATCACTTAAGTAATATTTACCTAACGTTTATATATTTGAAAAGAATAGTTAAGTATAATTTACCTAATGT
>WNHD01001234.1:0-26089 GCA_011057455.1 Ganaspis sp. Gsp50
ATTTTAAACGTCATAATTCACAAAATTTAAAAAACTCAAGGTTTTGTTATAAAATTCAAGTATAATTCAAGGTTTTCAAGGTGAAGAAAAAATTAAAGTTCTATTCAAGGTTTTCAAGGAATTCAAGGTCTGTGGACACCCTGTTATTACAAAATAGAAAAGATTATCTATTTACAACTTCTGGTTTTACAACTACCTAGCAATGATTTACAATACTCTTAATTTAAAATATTATAGTCTTTAAATATAAACATTTTGCTAATAAAAGAAAAAAAATTAATATTCCAAAAAATAAAAATAATATTCCAATAAAACTTACAGCTTGTTCAATTTCCATGGCAATCTGATCGGATGATTTACTTTCTTTCTTTTCATCGTCTTTAGTCGAATCCTGATCTTTCTTCTCATCTACCCAGAGTCCTACACGATTATCTAAATTATGAACGATTTTGGCGCCTAACTTAATATCTTGTCTGACTACTTGTTTGTGAGCTGTCATTCCATTCACAGCACGAATACGTCGTGAGAGATCTCTGTTCACTATTGCTCCCAATTCACAGTCACGAAGCTAGTTTAACAAACAAAAATTAAAAAATATTGACAAACTATATACATATTTAATAATCACGATAAAAATAAAACAATTTCATAACAAATTTTTATCATTTATCAGGAGATAAAAGATATAATTACCCGAATATTGTTTAAGCTCCAACAGATTTCTTTGATATTAACTTGGCGTTCAAATGACACCCATCCTCGACGGAACCAACGACGTTCCGGTTGTGGGTCAGCTATTGCAACCCTCAAAAAACCAGGAAATCGTTTACACATCTGAAAATAACGAAAAATTAGATTTTAAAATATAGTCGTTTAAAAGAGACATTTTAAAACATATTAATACAAGGAAAAAATGAATTTACCGCTTCAACTTCGGCTTTTGTTATAGTAGGTGCCAAATTCCTAAGAAAAATACTGCTTGTTTTATGAAGTGCCCGTGGTTCTTTTTCTTTATCTTCACTGGCTAAATCGATAACAGCTTCTGGTTCTAATACTTCTTTTTTCTCAGTTGCGCTTTCTTCCTTAGCAGGTGATGATTCCTTTTCTTTTTCCTTCTCAGTTTCATCCTCTTTCTCTTCTTGATTCTCTTTCTCCTTTTCTTCAGATTTAGTTTCAGTATCTAAAAGCGAAAATTGGTAAATAAAACAACAAATATTTTATTAATTGTATGTAGTTTTAGTTAAAGTTAGTTTTGCTTTTTTCTTTTTAGTTTTAGTTAATAATAAATACTTGATTCAGTCGCTGGAGCATTATCGTCGCTATCAGAAGAACTGGAACTACTGTTACTGCTGGAGCTACTGTTACTGTTACTTCGCTTTCGTTTCTTCACATTAACCTCGGGAACTTCTACTAAAAGTAAACATTCAGTTTATTTAATAATAATATATTATAATAAAGCTTAAAGTTACTTTATTTAATGATATTCAATAATAAAGCTTAAAGTTAGTTTATTTAATAATAATATTTAATAATAAAGCTTAAATTTTTAGATGAATCAAATATCAATAATACAAAACTATAATCGACAATCGATATTGCAATTTTATTTACGTTGTTGTTCGATAAATAAATAGGGATTTTAAGCAAACCTTTCTCCTCTGTTTGCTCCTTTGACTCTTCTTTTTCTGGTACTTCATCTTCTTTCTTTTCTTCATCTTCTGCCTTTTCTGTTTCCTCTTCCTCCTCCTCTTCTTTCTTTGCATCTTTCATTTCTACATCGCCGTTTTGCTTATCTTCGGTATTTTCCGAATTAGAACTGTTTTTATCTTCAGTTCTACAGTTACAATTTTTAAAATAAAAGGTATGAAAAACAGAGAAATGAAAATGAGAAAAAACTTAAGTATTTTACTCACGTTTCTTCAACCTTCTTTTCAACAACTGCTTTATTTTCTTTGATTTCTTCTTTTTCTTTAGGAACCGTCACATGCTCTCCCAACGTAGAAGGTTTGTGAGGTTTTATATCCAAAATTTTTAAATCCTCTTCAGTTCCTCCTTCTAATTTTATGACAACAGAATCCAAAAGATGAAGCAAAGCGTCAGTTTGGTCAATATCCACTGTCACCTTGTCTATACTTTCATTTTCCAGTAACTCCAGAAAAACTTCAACACGTTTCTAAAATTTATAACAATATTATCAATGTCAATGAAATTATAAATATTTTGATTAAGACAGAGAACATTCTATCACTATTTTTACTTTTGAAAAAATTTACCTTTAATGTTGATAATTGCTCGTCTTTTCGTTTAACAGATTCTTCTGGATGATACTTAATCTTGAACCTAATAGCCACAACAGAATAAATAATTAAATACTTTCTAGCAAATAAATCAGATTATAAAAGTTAAAAATATTTAATATCACTTTTGCGACTTCCGTTCTACCTTTGGGAATAAATGAATTCTAATTTTAACCCTCGGAATATTTTGTATTAAAACAATAACATAATTAAAAAACACATATTTACATTACCATCGATTTTGTAAAGTTACTCTTTGTCTATTGTAATGTTTGCAATCTCCAGAAACCCAATTAAATGTTGCTAATATTTAACCAAATATGTTAAAATTAAAATTTTAACCAAATTGTCTATCTTTTAAAATTAAGTCCCATTTAAATTCAAGTCTAATATTATGCATATCAAGGATTATTTATTTATTGTAAAAAAATAATAAAACGTAAACATTTTGACATTTCAAGAATATTTTCCAGAGTAAAAAAATTGTATCACCTAAAAGTACCATTGCTTGTGATAAAAGAGTTGACATGAGTTTTTTTTTACAGAAAACAACCTCACCTGATTTCATATATTTTGCTCTCAATTAGTTTTCTCGACGATTATTGTTTCGTCAAGCTTAGTTTCAATATTTAAAAGTGCGGTGCGGGTTTAAAACGCGGCCTACAAGAGCAATTTTGGGCTTTGCGCGCCCAGCTCATCAAATCTTTTAGCTAATTCATATGCATGTACAGCTCATTTCTTCAACGTTGCGCGAAACACGAAAGTGAAAAAATAAACGGACGAGGTGACCCTTGCCCAAAGCATAGAGCGATGAAGGCTGTGTGCTGTAGGAATAGACAGATATCTGGTCACAGGATGCATTCCGAAATATTTTCAAAACACAACGCTGTGAAACGTTACCAAAATATTTTCAACAATTAATTACGTTTAAAATTGAGTAATAAACATAAATCAACGAGAACAGCTACAACATTTTTATTACTTGTTAATCACTCATTGAAATATGTTGGAAACGATTGATCTTTTATGGTTGATTATGAATAAAACATGTCAATTATGATAAAATTATATGTAACATAATTTTTAATTAGTAATATTATAATATTTATCTTTTATTACAATATTTACAATTAAAAATTAACTGCAGTACTTAGGCAAATTAATACATTTTCTAATATTTAAAATTTATGAAATTTCAATCCTTAGTAAATTCAAATTTAGAATTTAAAATTTCAATTTAACATTTTTTAGAACAGCTAAATATTTAATGTTTCCTTTAAAAATATTACGCCCTACGAAAATCTTTTCATAAAATTAGTTACAAGTATTTTGATGTTAATATTTGGAAAAATATTTTTTGGCTAAGTTTATTCGCAACCGAAGAACACTTGAAGTCGTTTTGGTATACAAAAAGGCTCAAAATATTATATTTGCATACTAGAAATAATGCTTGAAAATTTGTTTTTAAATACTAAAAAATGATTAAGCATAAAGTTTGACTAAGCACTAATAAAACCATACATAGCTTTGGCAATGCAATTTCATCACAATTTTCGGAACGCACCCATCGTTAAACACTTAACTAATAACGTGTTATTTCATCAAAGATTAAAAAAAGTCGAAGCCTTCTGAATTTGCTAAAAACTAAGTTTCTTAAAAAATGATTAGGAATTAAAAATAGATTATTGAACTTGCAAAATCAATTAACAAAAAATTTGATTGCAAAATCAATTAAAATTGTTCAAAAACAAATTTTAAATAACAAATAAAATGGAAATAAACCAAAACATTTTTTACATCAATTACTACTCTAAATTCAAAAAAGGATTTAGCATTGCAAATAAAGTAAAATGTAAATACATACCACTCTTCGTCTTTGTGAGCAACAAAGAATTCGTTCAATTGTTGGCGTCGAAATTCTAGTTTATATTCATTGTACCGTTTAATTGCTTCTTCATCAGTAATTGTATCTTCCTGAGTGCCCAAGAATGCTTTAAATGTCATCATAGGAGGTTGCGTTTCAACATTGGAATTATTAAAATTCCCTGAAACTTCTCGACTGCAAATATAATCGAAAACGTCATCAGATTAACAAATTCACAAAATCGAGATTTACAAACTAAATCGCTTTCCGATATCCTTAGTTTTAAATAAATATATATAAATATATATAATAATATACAAACTAAAAATCAAAAACTTAAGTTTTTTTTAAACTCGACAGTTTTTTGATCTTTAACTGACAAACTTATTTTTTATTATTGTTCCTATGTACCTCATTTTAGTCAACGATTGAAAGAATTATTTCTCTGCTGATGTTTTTAACAAATTCTTAATTAAAGTAATTATTTCGATATTTTAGGTTAACATTGAAAAAAAAACAAATGCAGGTGAAATGAACAAACCTGCTGCTATTACTGTGGTTTCCATAGTGATGATTTCCATGATGTTGTGGATAGTGGTCTGAACCCCAATTGCCACCTCCTCCACCACCCCCGCTACTGCCACCACCTCCGCTACCACCACTGTAGTAATCGTGTCCATAACGAGGTCTGTCATCCCAATCACTACGCATTCTTTTCATTGGAGGTGCCATTTCTTGAGATCGAGCGGGACTGTAGCGATCACGACCACCGCCTCCACCACCTCCACGATATTCCCGATAATCTGGTCTCGCCCGAGGTCGACTCGACCACTCTCTAAAATAATTATCAAAAATTACAAAATTATATTACAAAATTACATTACAAAATTGTTTAAATAACAAATCTAACAAAATTATGCATTTTGTAATTTCTATAATTTATAAAAGACATACTTTTAATATGAACAAACAAGCCTATTAGAAATTTCTTTCTTATTTTTAGTTAAGTATATTTTAAAAATTTAAAAGTAGAAAGTTTGATGTCAAATTAAAGTTTTTTTATTAACATATACAATAAGCCATTTGTTATTCATTCACATTCGTATTCTTCTCACCTTTTTACCAAAATTAATCCTAAAGGATGGGAAGGAGAGGAAGATGAAAAATAGGAATTGGAGTTTGGAGATCTCATACGTTTTTTATATTTCCTCCTAAAAAATTCAAGTATTGTTTAGGAATGGTTCTAAATAATAGTTTAGGAAAAGTCTAAATGAACCTAGTGGTTTTTGATTAATATAGGTTTAGTGAGTTTTTTACTTTTGAAAACAAAAATATAAACGAAATTAAAATTCAAATTTGCGAAATTGAAACAAAAAATTCTTGGAGTTTTTCGTTTTCGTTAATTTTTTTGAATCCAATTAAGTGATTAAAAAAATATTCTTTATAATTAATAAGTATTACGTAGCCAATGTTCATACTATAGTTATTTGCTTATAAGAGATACGAAAACGAAATTCAAAGTTGATTTCCGTTTTGTATACGCAACAAAACTACAAAGGGACAATCATTTCAGATTCACAAATTAATGCAGAAAAAGTATTAATAACGTGAACAGAACCCGTATTTTTGTTTTGAATGCAAAGCAGAATATATTTGATTTGTTGCCACAAATATTTGTAGATGTTAAATAAATAAACACAAATAAATAGATGTTAATTTTCCCCGGCATTTTTCTCAGTAAGATAAAATTTCATCTTTTTCGCTGACGTGTCGTAACCTTGCAGAAGTCCTAAGCGAAGCAGAATTAAACTTTCGTGAACATTTCTGTTGGAACTTATTAAAAAAAAAGTTTTAGATACAAATTGTATCATTAATAACGTAAGAGAAATTACTTTAGAAAATGACGTAGGAAAAAAATAGACAATACGTAGACAATTTTATAAATAAACATATTTTCTTACCTGTCTACCCATTCATCACGTCTGCGATCTTCCCTTCTGCCCTCCCTAGAATAAGATTCTGGTCTTTCTCCTCTAAATTTATCTCTTCTTTTGCGATCATATTCGTCATCTGAGTCTGCCATTGTGGACAAATAGACAGTGGTCTAAAAGCATATCAAAATAAATTTAATGTTTCTATCAAAAATTGAAATATGATTGAAATTGTTCAAGATTTGGAGCAACAGCATTGCTTATTAATATAAAAAATTTTCGAATTAAAAAATAAGTAATAGAAAGTTTGAATTAATTGCATGTAGTAGGTAAGTTAATAAAATATTGTTTAAAATAATTATTTTATTATCCTAATAAAATTAATAATTTTGATATTAACTACTTATTATTCCTGCATGTTATAGAGATAATTCTTTAAAAATTAAAAACAACTGTAATTTATGGAATTTAGAATGAAAATGAACATATTAACCTAACCTTTCAAAGGTATGCGCATATATAGGTCATTTTCGTGAGTCATGTTTTAAGGTTAGTTTTTTTTGTAAACAAAAAGCCTAAACAGAATAGAATTTAAAAATTCAAGTATTTATAAAAAAGAAAAAACCTTGAAAAACCTTTCGTACTTTATTTGTGGAGTTTCTGTTTTTATATTTTATACATCAAAACACATTGCAAGATACTTTTTGATTGTTTAATTAGTTAATTCAGAACGAAATAGGTGATTACAACTAAATAAATCTAAGCACGAATGTATAATATTTTTATCAAATGATGTAAAAGTCTTTAAAGTGCACGGAGTTTAACAATATTTACAAAATTACACTCACCTTTGACACTTTGCAGGCTTTGCAGATTTTGCTGAGTTGCAGGATGGAATTTTTAATTCTGTAAATAACCGTATGGCGTCGTGAGGGCGCTGCTTGTAATTCAAACTTTATACAGTTAATAAATTATAAAATGATGTATTTAAAATTGTTTACTTTTTAAAGATTGTTTTATTTTAACAATTAAAATTCTTTCAAATAAATCCAGATAAATATTAATTGTGACAAGAGGCATACCAACAATTATTTCTACTTAAAACCTTGCGCCTAAGATCATACTTACGGCATTATGTACCTGTACAATTATACAATAGGTTGCCTATCGACAGGCGCTTTTAAATGAATATTAATGAATAAAATAAAGAATTTTCAATTTTTCAGACAAAATAAAGAAAATACATTAATAAATAAATGGATGATAATATATAAATAAGCAGAAACAAATTCTAATAGTATTAAATAAATATAATTAATATAAATAGCTACAATAACATCACAAAAATAACAAGTAATAAAATAAATAATTTTTCAACAGCCAATAATTTACAAATTGATTGTGGAAATTAGTTGATGAACTAACTTTTTAATACCTTTTTATTTTATAACTTCTACAAAATACAATTTAATTTAAATTACAAATTATTTTTTTAAATCAATTTATGTAATTTTTAACGTCCTTCATATGTAATATTGTATATTTTTTTTAAATTTAATTATAGTTGATAATTATTATAACTATAATTAAATTTTTGTTGTATTCTTTTGTTATATGTTTATCGCAATATTTTTTAATCTTTATTCTCATATAAAGCCATAAAATTCTTCAATTTCATATACAAATTAGTGCGACATTATTGACTTTTTACTATAAATTAATGAAAAAATTGAAATTTAATTATCTAAAATTTGACGAATTATATTATTTAAATAATTAAATGTTAACTAATTCCATTGATTAAATTTAATAGTATAAAGTGCGTACAAATTGAAAATTTCGATCTTTCAATGAAGAATTCCAATTTTAAAAAGTATTATTATCGATGAATTGCATTAATTTATAGTTTAAAATAAAAACGGCGTTTAAATTCAACATCGAACAATTATCATATTTTTCTACAAAAAAATTCGCTTATTACTAAACCGCAAGTAGTATAAAAAGTCAGATTGATTCATATATAAAAAATGTTCTGTTATATTTATTTTCTGCCTGAAACATAATAAGTAATAAAAATCGCGTGTTTTTTTGCAAAGATTGTTCTTTACACAGGAATGAAAACAAACTTATTAGTTCAATGCTCATGAAAATTTTTGTTTTTTTCTTGTTTATCTAAAACTCATATTTCAAAGTGACTAATAAACTACGTGATAGAAATTTTAATTGGCAATATAATAGTAGGCGGATACCAGTTTGAATAAATTAAATAAACGTTATTAATGCGAAATGCACTGTAATTGTCTATGTATCTTATTGTAAGGATCAAAAGACGCTCAACATCTTAAACTTCTCTGAAGCTTCGTCGACGCGATGTCCGCCTCAACGATCTTATCAGAGCATTCGTCGGCGGAAAATCTTAATTGTTAGAACTAAAGGTGTAAAGGTCGCCTTCTGAAAATTACACCATTTGATGAATCATTTTCTCAATTAACCTGGACGACGTCATTTTTTCTTTATTCAACCCTATGCCAATTTTCATCTTCTTATCAAAGCTACTGCTCTTTTTTTATCCAAATAATGTATTTTCAGGTTCCTTGATTTCGTCTCTTATTTTTATTTATGAAGGAAAAATATCCTAGGGCTAAAAAATATTAATATTATTAACCCTTTGCAGTACAGTGGGGCGCTGAACGTCTCACCTTTTTTATAATTTTTGTTCTACATTTGCGGTCGATAATTAACATACATCCAATACTATAAAATTATTTTTAAGCTTCTCAAGTAAATTTCCGATTCCAAACTATGGTTATCAAATAAAATATTTTTTTTAGTTTCGGAGAAGTAATGTTGAAAATATAGCAAAATTGGTCGATTTTCTAAATTTAATATTTTTAGTAAGTATTTTTTAATCATAACATACTTATTTCTGGCATAATATCTTATTTTTCTTTGTATTAAAAATGTGTACAACAAAGGGTTTAAATATTTAATATTAAATTTAGAAAAATTTTAGTAAACGAAAATATTTGATATTAGATTTGTAGCAAAACTTTAACAAATTTAAAAAAAGGTCTAAAATAAAAATTATGGCAAATTAAAATATTGAATTAGTCAATTGAATTTATTACTTTTTATGTATTATTATTTACTCGTTATTCATTGAACCGTGGGGTTCAAATTGATCCTCACGGATCACTGGGTGAACATTCAATTTAATACAAAATGATCTATATGTACATAAAAAAGTATTTTGTTCTAAAACAATTTACCAATTTTTTAATTTTATTTTTGTGAAACTTTTTGTTGTTTTAGTTATGCGGTGTATTTTTCGAGTAGATGTAAAAAGAATAAAACGATGATGAATTATAAAAAGTCATTTTCAGGGAGAAGAAATTACTTTCGAATTTGTTACTCTGGCTCTCAATATCGGGAAGAAACTTATTATTAATTTAACAAAATTAATCAGATAGTATGGCATTATTGCACTAAAAATTGAACTTGAAACTACTTATCAACCTTACATCGAAAATTTATGCCAAATTTGAAACTTCTATAAACATCCTTATTGATTAAATATTATTGTACTATTATTATCTCCAGTTATAATGTTTTTTTAAAAAATGTAAAATGTTATTACATTCTCATCAAAAATGAGACTGTATTCAAATTGTGCGATTTTTTTAATTTATAATCATAATCTTCTAAAAACGTTATTATAAATAATTAATTATATGATAATTAATTAAATTAATTATCAAAATGTAATTGTTATTAAAAAAAAAGAAAGTCCACAAGTATGGTAATAAAATCAATAATATGAAAGGTGAAGAATTAAGTTCCAATAACTCATTTAATCTCTTGAAGAGATCAAATATTATAAGAGTGTCATGTTAAAAAATATCTTTTGTGAACTTGAAAATCACGACTATTTCTTGCAATGACTTCTGATCAGTATAATTTATTACGAAATTGATTTCTGATTGAACTAGACAGTAAATCTTTCAAACTACATAGTACCCGTGTAAATAATAATTACGAGAAAAGAAGTGACAAACTGTTAGTAAGAGCTGAAGTCATTGGTCTGGAGTGAGATATTTAAATAAATTCATTCTAGTTTTCCCAGGATTATCATTAATTGAAAGATCCTTTGCCTGCTGATGAAACCATCGCTATCTTCTTCCCGGATTTTACCAGTGGGGGAATTGCGATATAAGACATCAGTTAAGAATCGATTACGCATTGTTGAAGAAATTTCTAACAAATAAAGATCCTCTTTTAAAAATAAGACTGTCTGAGATGTGGGCAAACAGGATGGGCCGAAATATTGGGCCTTGTCTGGCCTTTATCCTGTTAGCTTTAGTTTTTGTAACATACGCTCGTCCAGGTAGATCCACTTTTTATAAAATCAAACTCGCTTCTTTCTGCTACGTGTGTTAAGGATTTGTTAATTTTTAAATTCAAAAAGAAATTAATAATTAAACAAACATTTATTTCGGCAAAAATTATTCATTATTTTTTTTGTTTATACTATTTATTTATTGTTCATTTTATTCTTGATTTTATTCTTTATAGTTTACCTTTCACTTCTTACCCCTTGATTTGTTAATTGATCATTACTTTTATTATTACTTATAACTATCAACAATTTTCATTTTTATTATTTTATTTTTATTATTATCCATTATTATTAACAATCTTGTCTTTTATTTTTTAAAAAATATGTATTTATAAAATGTTACTCGTACTAGACTCGCATTTATCGATTGATGCTATGAAAATATTGAATTATTAATTTCCGTCACATAAATTTCCACTTATATGTGCAGAAGACAATTAATTAATAGATCAATTACGATTAGAGTGAACAATATTTTGTAAACAATATTTTTTTTCAGCACCGGATTCATCTGAAAGTCAATTTCCTGAAAAAACGAATCCTAATAATGGAAAGACTAATGTGAAATCGAGTTCGAAGAAACCGGGATTCCCGCCAGTAAAGGAAAAGGGTCAAGAAAAACAGAATCCTTTCGAAGGTTGTTTAATGTGGGCAGATGGAAAAGCCCCAGTGTTTAAAAACGAGCCTCGAGTATCGGGAAAACCATTGGACGAAGAGGATAGTGAAAAAAATAAAAGTGATAACAGTGATAACAATAACGAACCAAATAGTGATAATGGTGATCATCGCAAAAATCCTAATTTGGATAATGGAGATTATCAAGAGAATCCTAATTTTGACAATGGTGATTATCGTGAAAACCCTGATGTGGATAATGGTGAATATAAAGAAAACCCTAATTTTGACAATGGTGATTATCATGAAAATCCTGACGTGGATAATGGTGAATATCATGAAGACCCGAATGTTGACAATGGAGAATACGATGAAGATGCGAAGGATGATACTGGTGAATATCATGAAGATGGAAACAAGGATAATAATAAAAATGACAGAACACCAAAAACGGGTGAAAAAATGGGAGAAATGCCTGTCAAATTTTTACCAAAATTAAAACCCGATGAAAATAATGACTCTCAGAATCCAAAGCAAATACCTCCAGGAAGTAAAGTAGGTCCTGATGATGATAACAAGGAACCAAAAAATGCAGAACAACCAACAAATGCAGAACAACCAAAAAATGCAGAACAACCAAACAAACCAGATCAACCTATGAAAAGCAAGGAACCGGATCAAAATAAGAAAGAAAATCGGCCAAGAGAGCCTAAAATAAATAAAGCGAATTCAGAACCAGATTCACCCCCAGGATCAATTGAACCAAGAATAAATAATTCAGAAAACCCATCAGAAGAATATCCTCCTGAATCAAATGGAAACAATCAGCCAAATGAACCAAAAAGCAAAAACGATCTGCCTCAGAAAACCAATGACCCAAAAGGTGATAAAAATCAGCCTCGAGAGCCAAAAAACAATAAAGATGAGTCTCAAATGCCTGATGAATCTAAACCGAATAGAAAAAATGCACAACCTCAACAATCAGACAACTCTAAGCCAGATGAACAGAAAAAACAGCCACTTTCACCTGATGATAATGAAAATCAACCAGAGCAACCTAATCAGAAGCCTGATAAAAAAAAAGAACAGCCCGAGGACTCTAATCAGAAACCAGATGATAGTGGATTCCAGAATCCAGAACAGAAACCTGATGATGATAAAGATGAACCTCAGAAACCTGATCAGCAACCTGAAAATGGAAAAGATCAACCTGGGAATCCTGATCAAAAACCTGATGATAAGGAAGATTCTGAAAAACTAGATCAAACTAAACCAGATGATAAAACAGATCAGCCTCAAATACCTGATCAGAAACCAAATGATATGAAAAATCAACCTCAGAAGCCAGAGGGTAAAAATGATCAGCCTCAAAAACCTGATCAGAAACCAAATGATATGAAAAATCAACCTCAGAAACCTAATCAGAAACCTGAGGATGAACAAGATCAACCTTCGAATCCTGATCAGAAGCCTGAAAATAAAGAAGACTCTCAAAATCCAGATAAATCTAAACCAGAAGATAAAGATGATCAGCCTCAGAAACCTGACCAAAAACCAAAGGATATGAAAAGTCAACCTCAGAAGCCAGATGGTAAGAATGATCAGCCTCAGAAACCGAATGAAATGAAAAACCAACCTCAGAATCCAGAGCAGAAACCCGATGATGATATAAATGATGAGATTCAGAAACCTAATCAGAAGCCAGATGATGAAAAGGATCGACCTCCAAAACCTGATGTGAAGCCTGATAATAAAGAAGATCCTCAGCAGCCAAATGATAAAAATAATCAGCCTCAGAAATCTGATCAAAACCCAGATGGTAAAAATAATGAGCCACAAAAATCTGATCAGAAACCAAATGATGAGCAAAATAAACCTCTGGATTTTAATCAAAAGCCTGGTGATACAGAAGATTCTGAAAAACCAGATCAATCTAAACCAGATGATAAAAATGATGAGCCTCAGAAACCTGATCAGAAACCTGATCAAAATCCTAATAAAGAGAAAGATCAATCCCAGAATCCTGATCAGAAGCCAGATGGTAAAAATGATGAACCTAAGAAACCCGATCAGAAACCAAATGATATGAAAAATCAACCTGAGAAATCTGATCAGAAGCCTGATGATAAAGAAAATCCTCAGCAGCCAAATGATAAAGATGCTCAACCTCAGAAGCCGGATGATGATAAAGATCAACCTCAGAAACCTGATCAAAATCCTGACGGTAAAGATCCTAAGCAGCCAGATGATAAAAATGATCAGCCTCAAAAACCTGATCAAAAACCTAATGATAAGAATGATCAACCTCAAAAGCATGATCAGAAACCAAAGGATAAAAAGGATCCTCAAAAGAAGAATAAATCTAAACCAGATGATAAAAATGATCAACCTCAGAAACCTGATCAGATGCCTGATGATGATAAAGACCAACCTAAGAAACCTGAGCAAAAGGCTGAAGATAAGAATGATCAACCCCAGAATCCAGATCAGAAGCCAGATGATAAAAATGACCAGCCTCAGAAAGAAGATGAGAGGAAGGATGATGATAACAAACCAGATGAGGCACAAGAGCAACCCCGACAGTCTGATGATAAAAAAGATCCTCAGCAGCCTGCAGAATCTAAACAAGATGATAAATATGAGCCGCAACAATCTGAAGAGAAACCAGATTCGAAGCAAGATCAACCTAACACGCCAGATGACAAGCAGGATATGCCTGATGACTCTAAACCAAATGAAAAAAAAGATCGTCCTTCCACACCTGATCAATTGAAACCAAATGAAGAGAACCAAACTGAAGAGCCAAATGAAAACAAAGATCAGCCTAGCAACCCTGAGGGCAAAGGAAAACCGAATGAGAAGGAACAACCTCAGAAACCTGAAGATCAACAAAATCAAGGACCTGATCAGAAACCTAATCAAACAGACAAGCCTCAAGAAAATGACCAAAAGCCTGCTGATCAAGAGAATCCTCAGCTGAAGAGTAGATCTAATACAGATGAAAAAGATCAACCTCGAGAATCTGATAAGAAGCCAAATGAGAAGGAAGACAAACCTAATAAGCCAGATGACAAGCAAGATCAGCCTCAGAAGCCTGAAGATGAAAAAGATCCTGAGCAACCAGGTGATAAAAATGATCAGAAGCAGAAGCCAGATCAGAAGAATGATCCCAACAAACAAGATGACAAGCCAAAGGAACCAAAGCAGCCTGATGAGAAAGAAGATCAGACACAAAAACCAGATCAGAAAGCTAATGAAGAGAAAGATGAACCTACAGAGGACAAGAAAGATGATCCGAAGAAGCCTGGCGATGATCAAGACGAGACTCAAAAGCCTGAAGAAAAACCGGATACGAAGGATGAATCCAACAAACCTGATGACAAAGAAAATAAACCACAAAAATCAAATGATAAAAAAGATCAGCCACAAGAAGATGATCAAAAGGTAGATGATAAAAAAGATCCGAAACAACCTGGTCAGAAGCCAGAAGAGAAGAAGGATGAACCAAACAAACCAGACAATAGACAAAATGAGCCACAGAAGCCTAATGATAAAGAACAGCCTCAGAAGCCGAATGATGATAAAAACCAACCACAAAAACCTGAACAGCAACCTGATGATAAAGATCAGCCTCAGAAACCTGATGAGAAGTCTGATGATAAAGAAGATCCTCAGCATTCAGATAATAAAAAAGATCAGCCTCAGAAACCTGATCAAAGGCCTAATGATAAGAAGGATCAACCTCGAAAACCTGACCAGAAACCAAAGGATAAGGAAGATCCTCAAAAGAAGGATAAACCTAAACCAGATGAGAAAAATGACCAGCCTCAGAAATCTAGTCAGAAGCCAGATGATGATAAAGGTCAGCCTCAGAAGCCTGATGAGAAACCCGATGATAAAGAAGATCCTCAGCAGCCTGATGATAAAGATCAACCTCAGAAGCCTGATCAGAAACCTGATGATAAAGAAGATCCACAGCAGCCAGATGATAATGATCAACCTCAGAAGCCTGATAATGATAAAGTACAACCTCAGAAACCTGAACAAAAGCCTAATGATGAGAAAGATCAACCTCAAAAACCTGATCAAAAACAAAATGATACAAAAGATCCTCAAGAGAAGGATAAACCTAAACTAGATGATAAAAACGATCAACCTCAGAAACCTGATCAGAAGCCAGATGATAAAAATAATAAACCTAAGAAGCCTGATCAGAAGCCTGATGATAAAGCAGATCCTAAGCAGCCAGATGATAAAACTGATCAGCCACAGAAGACAGATGATGATAAAGATCAACCTCAGAAACCTGATCAGAAGCCTGACGATAAAGAAGATCCAAATGATAAAAGTGATCAGCATCAGAAGCCGGATGATGATAAAGATCAACCTCAGACACCTGATCAAAAACAGAAAGATAAAGACGATCCTCAAGAGAAGGATAAACCTAAACCAGATGATGACAAAGATCAACCTCAGAAACCTGATCAAAAGTCTGATGATACAGAAGATCCACAAAATCCAGATAAATCTAAGCCAGATGATAAAAATGATCAACCCAAAAAACCTGATCAGAAGCCAGATGGTAAAGATCCTATGCAGAGTAAAGATGCAGAAGATCCACAAAATCCAGATAAATCTAAACCAGATGATAAAAATGACCAGCCTCAGAAACCTGATCAAAAACCAAAAGATAAAAATGGTCCTCAAGAAAAGGATAAACCTAAACCAGATGATGATAAAGATCAACCTCAGACACCTGATCAAAAGCCTGATGATACAGAAGATCCAAAAAATCCAGATAAATCTAAACCAGATGATAAAAATGATCAACCAAAGAAATCTGATCAGAAGCCAGATGATAAAAATCCTCTGCAGCCAAGTGATAAAAATGCTCAGCCGCAGAAACCTGATCAAAAGCCTGCAGATGCAGAAGATCCAACAAATCCAGATAAATCTAAACCAGATGATAAAAATGATCAGCCTCAGAAACCTGATCAAAAACAAAAAGATAAAAAAGGTCCTCAAGAAAAGGATAAACCTAAACCAGATGATGATAAAGATCAACCTCAGAATCCTGATCAGAAGCCTGATGATAAAGAAGATCCTCAGCAGCCAGATGATAAAAATAATCAACCTCAGAAACCTGATCAAAAACCTGATGATAAAGAAGATGCAAAAAATCCAGATAAATCTAAACCAGACGATAAAAATAATCAGCCTCAGAAAACAGACCAGAAGCCCAATAAAGAGGATGATCAACCACATAAACCTGATCAGAAGCCAGATGATAAAAATAATCAGCCTCAGAAAGCTGATAAGGGGAAAGACCAACCTCAGAAGCCTGAACAGAAACCTGATGAAAAAAATGACCAGCCTCAGAAACCTGATCAAACGCCTAATAAAGAGAAAGATCAACCCCAGAAGCCTGATCAGAAACCTGATGAAAGTAAAAATCTTCAGCAGCCTGATAAATCCAAGCCAGATGATAAAAGTAATGAACCTCAGAATCCTGATCAGAAACCAGATCAAAACTCTGATGGGAAACCAGGCAAACCAAATGATGGAGAAGATAAACCTCAGATGCCTGAAAACTCAAGTCCAGACGAGAACCAAAATCAGCCCAAGATGCCTGATGGTTCTCAACCGAATAAAAACAAAGACCAACCTCAGAAGCCTGATGATGGACAGAATGAGCCTAATAATCCAAATGACAAAAAGGATGATAAACCAGATATTTTATTCCCTGATGATGAGAAGCCACAGCCTCCTTCCAAAAATAAGGAAAATGAAGATAAACCGAATCCATTTTCTCCAAGAAGTGGAGTACCTCCTGGTGCGCCTAACGATATTCCCAAGGATGACAAAGATCTGAAATCTTCCTCACCTGATGAAGCTCCTAAACCTGAAGGAAATCACCCTTATCCCAGTAATCCTTTCCTTAATCCATCATTTGGAGGACCACCTCAGTCACCAAATCAAGGTATAGTAAACTTTCTTCTTCTCAATTTAAATGGGTATATAAATAATAATATTGATAATTTTTTAACTGCAAATATAACTGAATTTAAATACAAATCTAATTGTATAAATATTTGATAATCATTTAGCTGCAAATATTATAAGTATATTTAAATTTTCAGGTAACAATGTTGAGAGCAGGAACAATTTTCCAGAACCGCCGCAAAGTAGTCCTGATCTAGGTAATGAACATTATAAAAATAATTATATTCGTACGTCCGCATGAATAGGGTCCACTTTGGCACTATTGGACTTATCTATGGGTCAGAATTCGTGAAATCAGCACGAAAAAAATGACTGTCCTCTTTTTTTAACGAAATCTTCAGAAACAGTTCCATTTGGCCTTAATAATAACTCCCTTAAAGAAAAAAATTTTTCTTTTTTTATTACAAAAGTTATTTAACTCTAAAGTTTTCTGTAACTTTATAAACAAATGCTTGTTGCTCCTAAACCACTTTACCGATTTGAATAAAAGCTGTACAATATTGAAAGGTATAAAATAGACTTATGTTTCATGTTTAAAAAGTTTAAAAAAATTTGTTGTTTCCTAATTGTTTAACAAATTGTTTATAAACAATTAATTTTTTTCAATGTTCTGAACCTTTAAAAAATTTGAAAAAAATACCAATATACTGTAAAATTAAAAAGAATTCAAATTCCGTTGAGAAAAAAGACTAGACTCAATTATTTTAGAACTTATGAGCAAAACAATACTGCGCTGCGTGTTACTCCGACGCAATGCAGCTTGGTGCGGTGTACAGTGGGGCAAAATATATGTCCGTGGACAAATGAGGATATAGGTCACAATTTTTATCCGTTTTGAATTTAAAGCTTATAAAATTTCTCATAACGCTACTGTTTTTATTTTTTGAAAATATTTTTTCTTTAGTTGTTTAATTATTGTTAAAACTAAAAAAAAATATTTTTCACGTTAAACAAGTGTAGTTTCGTGTAAAAGACTATTATTCAACTGAAGGTGGCTAAAAAATTGAAAGGAATAATTTAGGAACTTATCTTGATCTTGATTAAGTTGTTTAAAAATTTATTGAATTTGTTATTAACAAATAAGTGAAAAAAGCTGTTTTGATCGAAATAGAAGTAATTAGTAAATAAACTCAGTCATATTGTAAATATCCCTAGCATTGTAGTAATTATCATAAAAAGTTAATATTATAAATAAACAAACTCTATGTTATAAACAATTGTGATAAACAATTGTATATTATATATACAAATTGGTAATTTTTTCAAATTTTTTAAAGGTTCAGAACATTGAAAAAAATTAATTGTTTATAAACAATTTATTAAACAATTAGGAAACAACAAATTTTTTTAAACTTTTTAAACATGAAACATAAGTCTATTTTATACCTTTCAATATTGTAAAGCTTTTATTCAAATCGGTAAAGTGGTTTAGGAGCAACAAGTATTTGTTTATAAAGTTACAGAAAACTTTAGAGTTAAATAACTTTTGTAATAAAAAAAGAAAAATTTTTTTCTTTGAGGGAGTTATTATTAAGGCCAAATGGAACTGTTTCTGAAGATTTTGTTAAAAAAAGAGGACAGTCATTTTTTTCGTGCTGATTTCACGAATTCTGACCCACATATATGAGCATATTCTTGATTGAATTTCGAACATTTTGAGAGGTCTCGGACCCCTCTAGATGAAAAATTCGCCAAGTTAAAAGGGTTCAAAGTTGTAAGTGTCAAAAACCTAATTTCGAGAAAAACGAGTTTAAAGTTCAAGTTTTCTATTAGCTCCCATGTTAACTAAAAAATGAAAATAAGATTTTAACGTGTTTTTAATTACGACAAAGTTATAATAAATACATGATTCGATGAGTACATTTTATATTTTGTTTTTCAGCAATAAAAAAAAATCGAAAATTTGAATTTTTTTTAGAAAATGGCGAATATATCCTAATTAATAAAACCGACAAAGTGGGCCCTTTTCATGCAGACGTACACATGTAAAACATAGGTATCTTTACAAATTTAATTAAGACAACTGTTAAGCAATTATACATTTTAGTCTTTTGACAAAGTTTTCACACTGTGAGTAACATTTGGCTTATCGATGATTTAGATGATTCGATGACTTAGGAATTTGACATTATATAGTTATAAAGGCATCAACTATATAAAATTTACAAAAATAAAACTATAAATTTAATATAGGTACTTTATAAAACTATAAATTAAAGTTTTTTGGTGTTATGCTACTAGTTTCACAATATGTACTTCGGAAGGGATATAATTTGATTCGAAAGCATCAAACTTTTGTCAGACAAATATTTTTTCTTATTATATCACATTTTTATCAACTATCTCGTAACTTTTCTATTGTTTTTCCAGGAAACCCGATGAATCCAAGTTTCGCTCCATCACCTGGAAATCCATTCTTTAACGGAATGCCAAAACCTAGTCCTAACAACCAACCACAAACTCCACCTGCAAATCCATTCTTTCCTGGAAATCCACCTCCACCGCCTCCTCCTGAAAATAATGATAATTATGACAAGAGTCCATCAGGACCTTCCCTTCAAAATATCCCTTTCTATCCAGGAACTGATAGAAGAATCGGCCAAGGAAATCCTTTTTTCTCTGCATTTTTTAACAAAGGAAATAATGGAAATTCTGGAAACCGTATTCCTCGAAATGGATTTTCGACAGAAAACAACAAAAACCCAGAAAATAATTTGGATCAACAAATTAATGAACCATTTGGGAAGTTTCCGTCAATTGTTACATTTGGACCATTCAATTCTAGACCGCAACATCCCCAATACTTCGATCAATTTAATCAAGGTAAAGAAAAGCTGTTAAATATTTTTAATCTATTACTGAAACAAAGTCTGGTTAGAGAGAAATCGGATATTTGGATAAGCTGACTATAACTATCTTTTCTGGATAAAATAACTAGAATTTCAACAATAACAATTCGTGCACTAAATATCATTAAAAAACAAATTTACTTCCTTTTTGTTGTATCTTTCTTTTGTTTCTCTTTTTATTGTTGCTTTATAGTTAAAATCAAAATTGCTAAATAAAATAATTGTAAAATTTCGCCAAAAATGAATAAAATGTTGGTACCCGTCCATTCCCCCGAATAAATTCCCCCGAACGATTTTTCCCCCGAATGGACATTTTCCCGAATAGTAAATTTACCTAAAAAATTTTCCCCGAATGCCTTTTTTCCAAACAGACTACATCCCGAAAAAAAATTAAAAATTGGTAAACACATGTTTGGTTAACATATGTTTTTATTCGGTGAAAAGTATATAATTATAGAAATAATCTAAATGTGTAAAAATATGTAAATGTAAAGTGTATAGTGTATAGTGTATAATAAACATATCGTTATCAAAATTGGTAAACATGCATAAAATATCATCAGAATGGGCTGTCTGGTATGAATTTATTAATAATTTCATCCAATAGTTATTTTATAAAATTAAGTATTACACTTACAATTAGTAGATTTTTCAGAATTTTATATAAAATAACTTTTAAATAAAATTATTAATAAATTCATACCAGACAGACCTTGCTGATGATGTATGAAAGTATACAAATTTTCATAACGATATGTTTATTATTTTAAGAGTGAAACGGGGGAAAAATTTTGCCTTATGGGTCACGTGACCACCTACGTCATTTTCCATCACATGCCCTTCAATTTGCTAGAATTCTAGTAAATTTGAAAGTAATAATGATTTTACTTTTTACTCTTTAAATCTACTGCAGTATAGAAATATATATGGGACATTTTTTCTGTTTTGTCCCAAGTCAAAAAGTCAATATCACGGATCAAAGTGAAACTATGATTAATTGTTCACCTATGTAGTGGTAATATTACCCCACAAATGATTTTAAATTTTTGTTGATTCGAGATATTGACTTTTTGACTTGGGACAAAACAGAAAAAATGCCTCATACGACGAATTTATAGCAAAAATTGAGTTGCTATTTTAATTACTTTAATTATATTGTTTACTGATTTATATACAGTAGAATTTCTCTCATTATCCGTAGAATTTAACTATTATGAAAATTGCAATCAAATCCCTTTAAATATTATTAAAATTGTAGCTTTATTGCTTCTATCAATTTTAATAGACTTCTACTAATATGGATTCAGACTGAAAATTTGAATTATGAATTAAAGTCACTAATTGTAATTAGTTATAACTATTTAATACCAAAAAGCAATAATAGTAAGAAGCAATCATAGCAAGAAATTAGTTGCTATTCCAAAAATTGCATGGTGACTTTTTACTAATTCAGATTTTGAGTCTAACCAGACTCGCGTAGTGAATCATACAATTTTTACATTTTTACTCCAAAAAAGGGGTAAAATGAATTCTGCATGATTTACTAAATTCTTTTTTTTTAGAATGTGTTCTGAAGTATCGAATTATAGTTGAATTATTATGGTTATAATTTAAATAAAATTCGATAAAATTTTATTAAATAATAATTTGTTTTTCAGAAACTCAAGATTACGATCAAATTAATACAGATTTTTCATGGCCTTCAGATGTCATCTATCCTCATCAAGCACCTCAAGTTGAAAGTAAGCTTTTGATTTCTTCTTTTACACTTAGAGAACAATAAAATTAGATCTACAGAACAATAAATATTTTGTTCATATTTAATATTAAGAGTTTATATTTTTTTCAGGTACTTGGCCCGAAATTATTAGCCTCAGTTTTAAAAATCGATGATAAACTTGAAAATTTATTGTTAAGGTTTCGAACTATTATCATGACGAATTAAATCATATGAATTAATACATCTTTTGATTCTTCATTATAGTCACTATACATTATTGCACAGCATTTTTCATAATAAAAACAATAATTTATTATAGTAAAATGTAACTCTGTTTTATTTAATTTAGCACCCAACAATAATCTTATAATTTTAAGCCAACCATATGTTATAATATAAATTCATCCCTTAACTGCAAAATAATACTTTTATTTCGCTAAAAATGATCAATTATGTATTTATTTGAATTTGATTTTTGTAACAATTTCTAAGAATTCTGCTTGCGATTCTATTTTATTTTACTTTTTAAAAAACCAGAAATATATTAATTTTCTATTTTCAATGTCTCAAGTTTTTAAAAAGGCACTCTCTAAATCTGAATTAGTGAAATATAACTAATTCAATACTAAAAAGTCAGTCACTGATTCAATTAGTCAAATATAAATAATTATTAGTAAAAAATAACTAATTTATTAGTTAAATATGACTAATTCATTAGTCAAAAAATAACTAATTCAATTAGTAAAAAATAACTAATTCAATCAGTAAAAAATAACTGATTCAATTAGTAATGTTTTGACTAATAAATTATTTATTTTGCACTAATAATTAATTATATTTGAATAATTGAATCAGTGACTGACTTTTTACTATAGAATTAGTTATATTTCACTAATTCAGATTTAGAGAGCATAATGAAAACTGTGACAGACATCCAAATTTTCAAGTAACTTGCATAAATGCTGTATCTTTTTTTAATTAAAGTTTTATAGGTTTGAAGAAAATATTATAAATGAAATTTTTTAATTTAGTAATCATTGATGACGCGATAAGGAATTTTCGCGATAAAAAGCAATATTTCACCTTTTAATTTTGCATTTACGAGTACAGTTTAGTCAGAAGAGTAGTATTTAAATTTTTTACAATGTATTGAATTGTAGGTAGTATAATAACAGTTTAATTACATATCTTGATGAAAAAATAATATTAAGATGTTATATCCCTAAATGAATTATTCTAAGAATCGTGACTAGTATTTTTCAAATTTCATTAAACGGAATACATTCAGAATCAACAT
Organism: Ganaspis sp. Gsp50; assembly: GCA_011057455.1. Taxonomy (NCBI): domain Eukaryota; kingdom Metazoa; phylum Arthropoda; class Insecta; order Hymenoptera; family Figitidae; genus Ganaspis; species Ganaspis sp. Gsp50. The sequence goes on from WNHD01001234.1 coordinate 22,973, forward strand.
TACTTTATATGGAAATGAACTTCTTCGGTCTAATATACATATTGCGTTCCACTATAAAAAAGGGAAATTCAAAAGAATCGATTTTGAGTTTTTTGGTGTTAATCGAAAGATTTCAAGTTGATGTTTTAGCGAAATATGCGCTAATTCTCAATGCATTTACGCCTATGTTTGAAATTTTAGTATCACTATAATGATAATATAATAAATAATTATAAGATAAAATAATTAATAATATAAATATTAAATAAATAAAATATAAATATAGTATAAATATTGTATTGTTGTATTTTGTATATTTATATAATGACATTATAAAAGACTATATAGTCTTGAGTGAAAAGGCAAGAAAGTTATAATATCCATTATATTAATTTTAGTATCTCTCTAAATCTGAATCAGTGAATTTTCATTAATTAGCAGTGAATAGTCGCTGATCGAATAAGTAAAAAAAATATGTCACTCTCTAAATCTAAAAATTAACCAAATATAACTATAATTTGATACGGAAAAGTCAGTCACTGACTTTTTTCTAGTCATTAGTCATCACAAATGACTAATGATTATATAGTTAAATTTACATAACTTCAAAATAATTTCGACCAATATATTATAGTAATTTTTAATTAATTATTATTATAGTTAAATATTACTATTTTTTATTTACTGTATAGTTAATAACTATTCTTCTATAAACTATGTAGCAAAATTTGTTCGATATTAGATATTCTTGTAAAATTATTTCTCGAATGCTTCCTGTTTACGTTTGAAACAAAAAGGAATTTTAAAAACTATGTGGTTTATATTGGTATTTTTTGCAAATGATTTTCTTCTGTTTCAAATAGGAAAGGAAAACAATCGCTAGATGTTTACAGAATATAATTTATTTAACATTGATATTAAGATTGTTGAGGATGATTAATAGCGATTCCCAGGTTCTTTCCCTTATTGACAATTTTATGCTAATTATTTCCTACTTATATATGTAGGTAATATTTATTTTAAGAATTTTACCTCTTTAGGACGTATATAAAAGAAGACTTGCTATATTTTGCAGCTAATAGTGCAGATTTTCTGGCATAAAGATGAAGTTCTTATATGCATTGTTTGTTATCTTCGCCGCTATTTTCGGCCTGTGCCAAGCACACCATGGTACGGATTTTTATATTTTTTATTTGTGTTGGTTTTAATTGTTGGATTAAAATATATCAACCATAATTATTAGGATACGGTGGCGGATATGGCTATGGCGGATATGGAGGCAGATATGGCGGATATGGAGGATATGGTGGACACAGAGGATATGGTGGCCATGGATATGGAGGCAGATATGGCGGATACGGAGGACATGGTGGATATGGAGGATATGGCGGATACGGAGGTGGTGGTGGATTTATTGCATTCCTTGGAAAAGGTGGCAGATATGGATATTATTGAAAGAGAAGGTATTTTCTTGATGCTTCTTAATCAAAAATATATCATTTTAAGGATTTCATTTTTTAAAGATTCAAGCATTAATTTTTGCCTACTCTTTAAATTTGAATCAGTAGAAATCTACTAATTTCGCAGCTAAAACTGAGCAACTAATTCAATTACATAGTAAATTTCAACTGATTCTCAGTGAAATTCTACTGATTCTTAGTGAAATTCTACTGTAGAATTAGTAAATTTTTCACTAATTTACAGTAGAATTTTACTATTTTTCAGTAGTTTTTTACTAAATGAATTAGTTGCTCAGTTTTAGCTGTGAAATTAGTAAATTTCTACTGATTCAAATTTAGAGAGCAAAAAACCCAAATCAGTATTTCCTTTTCTACAGAATTTACAGCAATTAATCATATTTTAAAGTTTGGCAAATAATTCGATTATATTGATATAAATTCATTAACATATATGCAATTGTAAAAAATAAACTGAAAATCACTTTATTATGAATTATACTATTTTTCAGATTTCTGTTGTGAAAATACTTACATTCAGTTTAACGCTAATAAGTGCGAAAATTGTAAAAGTAGATGTCGGAAATTGCAGAAATTTAATACTTTTTTGTAAGAGATGAAAACGTTGTATTTTATATAAGAACAGAAATTTATATATTCTTCTCAAATTTGCAAATATTCGTTTACAATTATCAAAAAGAAGAGTTCAGAGCTATGAGCATGTAAGATATTTGTCTTATTTTCTTTGAAAAATTTCTACTTATTTATTGCAGTTTTTGAATAATGAACGTGCAAGTAAGATAAACATAAATTAAAGAAATTCATTAAAAAATGGTGGTTAAAAATTTATGGTTGTATTATTTTATTACAGACTGTCACTATGATAGAATGAATGTAAATGATAAACATAGAATAAATTAAATTTATATTATCACTTAAAGTGTTGTTAATTAAATAAAATATCCAAATGTCACTTATACCTCATGAAAAAATAAAAAAAAAATTATTTAGGCGAATAAAAAAGGAAAACAAAATGATTAGATATTCGGAGAAAAATTTGTTAACATTAGCACTGGAACTTCTGACGATGATTAATAGTAATTATCAGGTTCTTTCCCTTATTGACAATTTTATGGTAATTATTTCCCACTACTTATATGCGATAATTATTTTAACAATTTTACCTCTTTAGAATGTATATAAAAGCTTGCTATACATTATAGCTAGTAGTGCAAATTTTCTTGTGTGAAGATGAAGTTCTTGTACACTTTGTTTGTAATCTTTGTCGCTCTTTTCGGACTTAGCCAAGCCCAGTTTGGTACGAATATCAATATTTGTTTTTTATTTAATGGACAATAAAATTTCAGTGATTATGTACATAAAGCATGTACATTCATACATTTCTTAAAACAATTTTTATCCCAAATAGCACCTAAACTTGTATCAACACTTATTATGGTAAAAGAATTTATCCCTCGGTAGTGAAATGTGTAAGTAGATCACTCAATTCAAGTCAATGTGTCAGGATCATTTTTTAAAAACTGAAACAAAAAACTTTACGTTTTGACAGTAAAGCTGCCCTCGAGGGGTCGTCAACTAAGGTATTCTTCGTACACACGTCGGATATTCCTTAGATATTCCCATGTATTCCAATAAGTATTCAATATTCTCAGTATTCCAA
>WNHD01001235.1:1758-49791 GCA_011057455.1 Ganaspis sp. Gsp50
TAAAAATTCTTATAACGAATCGAAAATATTCTTGAAACAAGAATAAGTTGTAAGTATATTTTTATTCTTGTTTCAGGAATTCTTTTCTCTCAGTGAAGGTCCGTACTCGTAAGGGGAGACTTGTACTAATGTACTCGGAGTTCCCTGATGCGTTTCCATCGCTACATTAATTCTTGTTGATTTTCATGCTATATATTTTACTCAGCGGTATCATCTGTTGAGGACCAACAAAATATAACGAGCTAATTGCCTAGGAGGTTAGTGCATTCTTCAAAAAGGCTTTGAAGACGTGTTTCCTTTCCTTTCGAAATAAAATCAGACGGAAAACGAGAAAAGTAAATAAAATAGATTGCTATCAGTTAGTAGTCAATAGTTAGATTAAAAATGTGCTCAGGTTCTGGCCGAATGGAAAAGAATTTTAAATCCGTAAATGACAAGTTTTTGTGTCAACAGTTTGTTAAAAGTCTTCTCCAAATGGATATTTTTGTAAATCTTTGAATAGCGCAGCAAGTTTGTCTTGAAGAAATATTGTCTGACATAGCACACGTATTATCAAAATAACAGAAGAAGATGAAATAGAAATACAGTTTTAGGTTACACAAAGAATTTGTGATGTTGGGTTTTTTTCTTAAGTAAGCATTTTCTGTCGTGTAAGGGCTTCCGTTTCATTTCTGCTGAACAAGTAACTTGTTCACCACGATACGCTAAGATAGACTGCGTTTCTTTTGCCTCCTCTGGACCTAAGTCGTTAAGATGGATACGTCCGTTATGAACTGGTATAAAACCATTCCTATCAGAATTGACTCCCCTCGCATCTAGAATGATTCCTTTAGATTCCCTATCTTTTGATGCCACGACCTCACCATACAAGAATTAAGATTGGATTTCTTTTATGTCTTCCAGAAAGAGGAAATATTGAACGCTATCCGTTTAAAGAGGATTTAAATAAAAAGCGCAACAGCGTTTTTTCATCGAGGCTCTTTTAGAGCTTCGGTTTTCTTTAAGCTTCCTTTTTTAAGCTTTTCTCTTCTTGGTTCTTTTTTTCTTCTAGCTTCTTTTTTTCTTCTAGCTTCTTTTTCCTTGTAGATTTTGTTGAGGTTAAAGCTCTTGAGTAGAGGAATTCTAAAGCTGGATCTCGGACAGTCTTGAGAGGTTCATGGCACGTTGCTCCAACACTGCCCGCGAATCGATTATCTTAGTAGGGAGTTTTTTGCTCTTGCTTTCATAATGCAGTGAGTCATACTTGCCGTGACTGATAATCTCCGAGTCTATCCGCGAAGGAAAGGGTTTGTTAAGCGGCATAAAGCGCAATCATATTTGTATAAAAAGAGGGGGGTGGGAAAAAGAGAGGGCATGTGGAGTAGGAGAGGTTACCGTTCGCTTGGAGTAAAATAACAATGAGAGAAAAAGGACTTGGAGAAAGAGTACGCTCAAGACTTGGAGAACGAGGGAGCTGCTATCGACAAGAAACCGTAAACTACTTCATGGGATCCATTGAACGTGTCGTTGGGTACCTTAAGTTGCGTCGTCGTTTCATCTTCTCCTTGCCTCTTACTATATATCTATAATGTCAGCCAAAGAGATTGCATCGATCGCGAGAGAAACCGTGAATAAGTCTCCTCTAGGAATTTAATAGTATGTATGTCCTTATGTATTAGGCAGGAGCGTACAAATTCATAATGTTACCAGCGTCTTATATCACATTACCAGTCTTGTAATTTACAGACAATTTTTCCTTCACTCGAATTTACGATCTTTGTAATTTATTAACATACTGGAATTGCTTAAGGAACTCACTACGGCTGTTCTGTACTTCTAGTTTCGAGTTCTTTAAAGTCTGCATTCTTTAATGCTCTCGTTAAGTAATGTTAGTGATGCACTTCAAAAATCTTTCTTAAGGAAGATTATAATTATAACAAAGAGTTGAAAACTTTGTATTCATTTTTTCAAGATTCTGGATTGTTTGAATATTGAATATTGCAATACTTGAATATTGCAATACTTGAAGATTTTGCCTTAAAATCTTAAAATTTAAAATTTTAAATCTTAAAAGATTTAAAATCTTTTAAGATTTTGCCTGAATCACTGATGGTCCAGACACCATCAGTGTCTGGATTTGATAAGTAGTGATACAGCTAACGATATAACTAATGATTTTCGGTTGGTTGTGGCCTTAAGTTGCGTTTGGTCCAATAGCTGCTTATATCCTCGTAGCTACTGCAATACCGTATATAAGTTTTGGAAGATTTTACAGTAGAAAGGATAAACAAAACTTAATGAGAGTAAATAACTAATTGTAAGTCGTAAATAACAGTTGAAAAGTAATTAGCAGTAATATAACTAAAATATCTTTGAGCCAAATGAAGCAATTTCTATAAAGGGGTTGAACAGATTGTGGCGGAATTGCAGACACGTAGACCGTTTTTCTAACACTGTTGAGGAGGAATGTTGCCTTAGAGTGTAGGACAATGTTTGGTTATTAGCGGCAAGTGTTAAGTGAAGCAGCGACGAAGCTTATGGGGTTTCTGGTAACGCATGGTTTCATGGTGATGTTTGTATCGGTTAGTATCGTGCGCTCGCAAACACCTTGGGTTGGAGGACTTGGAGGTAGATAGGTAGGTTGGTCGGTAGGTAGATAGGTATGCATCCTTGAGAAAAGCAAGTTTCGAAAACACTGCTATCGATTTGTTCATTCGTCGTACTTTCAACTCAGTTCTTTTGTTTCGAAGCCGTCTCTCAACTTTCTTACTCTACTTCAAGTTTAAAGAACTTTTAAAACCAGATATATATAAAAGCATAGATTTTTCTCGATGCTTTTAAAACCCATTTCTATTTCTTTCACGAGTAACGATGCGCCTTTGATTCTAAATTATCTTCGATTGTTGCTGATTTACTTGCAATATTGTGGTTTTTTCGTGAAGATCTTTTTGTTGTATTGGTCTGTAAGGATTGTAGTGTCCCATCCAAAAGTTAGTTCCAAGAGAATTTTCAATTATTTTTTCCGTTATTGTTATTGCTTTTATAGTTTTTGATAATCTTGGTATTATAGTTATTGATGATCTTGCTATTTTAGTTATTGATAATCTTGCTATTATATAGTTTTTGATGTTCTTGTTTTTATAGTCATTGATGTTCTTGTTATTGTAATAATTGTTATTGTTGTTCTTGCTATCGTAATTGTATAGGTAGTTTATTGGCTATTATAGTTAGTTATTGCCTCTTGATTAATAGTTCGTAACAAAAGGTTGTATGCTGTTAAACACTACATATTAAACGATAAATAGAAGTTGAAAATACAAATAGTAAAAATAGCTTTTTAGTATTTTATGGTTATTCCAGTGATGATAGTATAGCGATCATAATAATGCTTCCACTTCTTTTATTCGTGTAGTTGCCCTTTGTTAATTGCCCTCCGGATAATGAATGTGACCCACTCGTTAGCATTCCTCCTAAAAACAAAAATTGCTCCGGCACTATGAGTAAAATATTTGATTTCAAATTAATTATAAATACAATCAAGAATGTAGAACGATTCGTCTAGTCTACAGAACAAAATTAGTTTCTTGATCTGAATTTAGTTTCTCCTTGATTATTGATCTTTAATTTTTAGACCAAAAATATACGAATTAATTGAATGCATTCATAACCATTACGCGAAATAAGATCGTTTAAGCATCTTCGCATCTGATGTACAAAACTGATGTACAAAAAACTGTTTAAAAAACTAAGGTTAGATGTACAATTTTACACCGAACGTTGAAAGTGATTATTTTGAAATATTTTTCGAATAGTAATATTTGTAAATATACGCTAAAAGTCGAGCTAGAGAAATATTTATAAAGTAGATTTTGAACGAATGCATATTTAAAATTGCTAGAGAAATATTTATAAAGTAGATTTTGAACGAATGCATATTTAAAATTGCCGAATGTGGCAATGATATTCAGAGGAATATATTTGATGAAACCGACCACCGAGAGTAGGTTATTAGCGATCCGACAAGCTATTTATATAAATGGCACGATCTTTTTCGTCAGGTATACGAGGTGTTTTAGGTGTCAGGTTGAAAGCTATGTAGAGTACGCTTGAGGGTTTAAGATATAGAAATAGACAAGAAAAATGGAACGCAATGTTATCCAGGTTTTCGTAATTAAGGCGTTTCGCCAAATAGATAGGAGTGAGATAGAGCAGGAGAGGAGAGAGGGAAACCGGTTATCTTGCATTGTGAATATACCTCTCTACCTGTAAACTAAGCCGAGCTGCTGGATGCTGCTTCTAAGCTAAGGTCCTGTGGGCCTTTAGAATGCCTGCATCGCATATAAGCCGCAGAAATATGCGTAATCCAGCCATACAGGCAGGAAGAGAAGACACCTTTCTAGAGGCGTGTTTGGAATTTTTGTTTCCTAGTTAGGTCGTCGATTCCCTTTCGTAATGCCAAGCACTCTACTGACCATGGTCGCTGATATATTTATTCATTAACTTATTAATTTTAATATGTTGCCACAGTATACAATAAGCTACATATTACAAGAATAACTGCCTTGTTGGAAAATGTAATAGGCCCTGCAAGTTCTTTAATTCTGTCGAAATTCATACTTTCCCTGCAAATTAATCGCTAGTTAGATTAAATTACATAGAGATAAAAAGCAAGAACGTTGTAAATTTCCCTTGCATGATATGACCTGTCTTCGCGGAAAGTATAGGCGCAATTATCGTAAATTTTATGGATCGCGTCTTGTATGTTGATGGTTTATTAACAATTTTTACATTTTTTCTCTTCAGTTCAACCGTACTTGTTGCATATTTAGACACCCGTGTTCCCAACTGGCTGGCAATTTGCATTCGCAAACAAATTGCCTGTCCAAATGGAAAAAAGTTTCTCGATATTTAAGAAAAAGTACTTCTGTCCCAAGAATACTGATTTTAAATTTAGAATGAGAGTTGCAGGCTGGGAAAGAGATTTCTTTTTCTTATTGTGGAGAAATTACTTTGAGAACAACATTGCTAATGATAGAAACGTGGAAGGGAAAAACTACCTGGGACCGAAAATCGTTTTCTGTATAGAAATGATTTTGTTGGATTTTTAAACAGGCGCCCTTTTAAACCATCCAACTTGGTCTGTTAAACTGACACAACTAACCAACTAACACTTAACATTTTTGTGATTTCGGACACATCCAGGTCATTAAACAAAAGAAGATGGTTACAAATGTTGTAGTTGTTTTTGAGTCGAGTGTATTTCGAGTGTATTTCGAGTGTATTTCGAGTGTATTTTCGATATTTAATAAAACGGATTGGTTTAGTGGATATGGATGTTTAAAATAAATGCAAAGAATCTTTTTAAGGTGGCTTTCCTTATGAAGATAAAGTAGGCGTGGCTAATTGGGTTCACTTTGCACTAATGGTTAGGATAAAATTTTGCCTCAGTACGTGTGTGCAATCTGAGCAGCAGGGAAAATTCCGATTAAAATCTACCGTTGTTTAGCAGGAAGTATCGAATTAATATCTTATCGCAAAGATGTCCGCCTGTCCAGTTTGACCTCTAGAACGAATCATATCTTATCTTGAGCTTCAGCTCATGCAAATTAAACTGAAATTGACAAGTTTAGAATACAAGGAGATATCTTCCGAATCATTACACCGGAAAACATTATTTTCCGTTTAGCCATCAACTCTTATGATTTCGATTTCTTTGGGCTATAAATTCTTTTCGATTTTTTAACACTATTTTACTTCATCTTATATTATTTTCATTCGTTTACATATTTTCATTCCTTTACATATTTTCATTCCTTTACATATTTTCATTCCTTTACATATTTTCATTCCTTTACATATTTTCATTCATTTTCATTCCTTTACATATTTTCATTCTTTTACATAATTTTACATTCGTTTATCTATACATAATTTTACATCCGTTTACATCATTTTACTTTCGTTTACATCATTTACCATTCTTTTATGGCTGTAAAATCTTATTATGAGGAAAACATACTATTGGCTTTAAAAACCCTGAAGCGCATGAAGTGGAAAATTTGTCCTTTAGAAATCTATTTTAGCTCATTTGAACTCTCCGAGTCGAAATATATCCTTTCAAAGGTACAAAGAAGTGTAACAGTTTTTCGTTATCTTCTTTTTTGTGAAAAAGGTTTGTTTGGGTTCGATTCATAGATTCACGGATACGTATAGGAAAATGGTTTCGTCCAATTATTATATAGTTTTATAATTATATAGCATCTTGCAGTAACTTATGCTATGCATCATATGGCAACGAACATTATTATAATAAATAATGTTAGTTGCTTTAAGATACTATAGATACAAGATCAAAATGGGTATTACGTGACAGAAAGGTGTATTAATTCAATTGTTTGGAGAAGTATAATTCTCCGATGCATGATAATATGTGTACGCATATTATACGAAAGGACACTCCTAAAACGGTCTTCTGATCCCGATGAGGGAAGTATGCAAATATGATGTGTGTTTTTGATAAGATGCGAGAGTAAATAATGGCGTTTTGATTCTTGGTTCGAAAGGAATGCAACTCATTGCTAGCGTCTAGTCCTCTTGATACTCGTTCCGAGAATCTTTGAAGGTGAACAAGATTAGGCCTCAACTGAGAAGGAATTGATCCTTTTTCAAAGCGAAAACGAATAGCGTCTTGTTGGCTTTTTCTCGCTTCTCTTCCTGAAAACCCGCTGGCATATTTCACAAATGTATGCTGATTGAAAATTATTATCCATTTGTATCTAAAATTATTATCTAAAATTCGTGTCCATTTGTATCTATTTGTATCTAAAATTATTATTCAAAATTCGTGTCCATTTGTATCTATTTGTATCTAAAATTATTATCCAAAATTTGCGTCCATTTGTACCTATTTGTATCTAAAATTTCCATCTAAAATTTGTATCTAAAATTATTATCGAGCTAAAATTCTAGTCATAATTTTAGTGACACTATTTGTCTGCTAGACGCTCTTTTGTACGCTTTCATCTGATTTGAAATGAAGCAGACACTCAGAAGAGGCGTATTTACTCGTTGTTTGCTGTCATGTCGGCACGCTGACCACCTTTTCAGTAATATTATACTGAAGCCCATGAGTACCGGAACCAAGGTATCGTGACGAAAGTATCGCAAAACTAACGTTGAGGATTTTACGATCGATCGAAGCCCCTCGTTGTGCGAACCTTGTACGCACATAGTCAACTTAACCTAAAAATTTATCCGTAAATTCATTTCTAGTTTTTAATTCGAATCAAGGACGAATTGTTGTTTTACATTCTCATCAGTAATGCGAGTGTATTTTTAATGATTAAAATGCGAAAATTCGTTATGGAAATTCTTCTTGCGTTCTTAAAATATCGAATCACGAATGTCCGTAATAAGATTCGTAATAATAAAAATGTTTGCTTTAAGCTATTTTTGATGTTCTTGTGCGTTGCACTTAGCCGCTTTTGATGCGGTTGAAATGACCCAGCCTACTACGTTTCAGACGACACTGTCTCATCTATAGCACTTAGTTTTTGTAAGGCCTTACAATGTTGCTACAGACATTAATGGTATGGCCTCTGCGGTGTCGGTAACGTTAAAATAGATATAAACGAGCATGTAAATGACACATATGTGGATATACTCGATGAGAAATGTTCAGAAGAACCGACACGGTTCATACATTGTACACTTCCTATTAATTTTCGGCCTGCTTTTTTTCTTTACTTGAATGCCTTGAGGCTACCAAGAAACAAAAACTCGTTAACGTACTGGGAATCTTTTTATTCAGTTTGTGGCCACCCGACTCCTTTATTTGATTTACGCGTTTCATGACGTTGCTCTAAACGTAATATTTTCTCCATTAAAATCCCTCATTTTTTGCCCTGAAACCGAGAATTACTTTGCTTTTATTAATAAAAAATACGCTTCTAATGTGTACGATTCTCTTCCCATTTATTATATCATAAAATTGAACATGAAACTTTTGCTATGACAACTTTTTTCTTGCTTTGGAACTTCCATTTCATTAATAAGTCCTCCTCTGACAGTGTAGCAATTTAGCGTTTGATACCATATCATTATAAATCACTGAAAGACTATAATCGGATTATTATTTATTGCGTATCTAGTTTTCGGGAGCCAGATCATTACCATCATTGTACAGTAGGAAATTATGTCATAGAGACTCTAAAAAATCCGTTAATAGTATATATTATGTATAGTATAGCTATTTTGTATAGTATAGCTGTTTTTGTTCGTAATTGGTTGCTAATTGTTGGCTTTATTTTCGTATGTACATGACAAAGAAACGTTTTTTGGTTGGTTGTGAAAGGTATTACAAAAGCTTGTAATGAAGGTCTTGTTTACTTGTTATTATTCTTTAAGTATTGCATATAAGTATTTTATTTATTGTATATATTATACACATTTAGTTGTATACTGGCAGATGATACTAAGGCCTATTTTTCATGCACGAGTTGAACGATTTAGCTAGTCATCAGGAAAAGAAAAGAATATTCGATCGTCTTTCGACACAATGTCGAGTGAAATCAAGTTACTCGCAGCAATCGCTTGATCCGGTTCGATCCTTGATCCATGGATCTCTGTATCTCCTCTGACCGGTTCCACTTGGGTGCACGAGTACTCATCCCATTTCACAGCACTTCTTCTTCTATGTCCACAAGACCACAATAGCCACAAAAAGTTGACCAATGACGCACGTGTGATTCGACCTTGCTTCATTTTTCCTAACTCACCATCTTCCTCTTTTATAAATCTTCTTTGCTCTTATTAAATTCTGTGGTCCCTTTCTGATTACGCATAAAACTCTTTTTACAATCAAACATTCAATCAAGTCGATTCGGTCAAAACTGGCTGATTTTTAGATACGCAAATAACCGTCAACAGTTAAAGTTAACCCATTATATACCCAAGATTATAATAATCGGATCATTGCTCCTATAAAATCTACAGTAATTCTTTGCTAAAACCTGTAAAAATAAATTTCCCGGAATTTCATGTCCCTGGAGATTTTGAAGCCGTGTATTTTATGATTTTTATTACACTAAAAAAGAATCAATTTGTAGAGGAAACGATTAGCTAACTTTAGCCTTACACTTGTTGGAAAATTGAAGGTTATTTGAAAATGGCTACTGTAGGTTGCTTTCTTGGAAACATGCTATATTTTCAGTATAAACTGAAGCAGTCTCAAGTTTTGTTTTGCTTGAACTACGCCTCGATTTACTATACTTAGTGCCTCTCTCCTTTTTCTATGGACTTAGTTGAAAATCTTTGCTTCAACTTGGCCCTATAATAGAGATGTATAAATAACCCATCGAACCAAACTCTGTCCTTGGATATTAGCATTGCGCTGAAACGCGTACATAGCCCCTTATAAAGTTGATTGGCCGGCCTTGGATGTGACCAGATGTGCTGGCGAATGAACGTACGTACGTATAAGAGTACTGAAAGAAGTGAACGGGTACTGTATGGAACATTAGTGTCGGTTAAAGTGTTGAAGCGAGGTTAAACAAACGTCGACACTGCCATTTCAAAATCCGCCATTTTTCCCTAAACAATCATGAATTCTTAAATTCCTTTTTAAACTAGTCAAATAACTTTGTGCCTTGAGATTTGCATGAATTAATGTTAAGGTATGGAAAAAATGTTGAATGCACATGTGGAACTAATTGCTGTTTTAGCATCTCTTTTGCAAGTCATATAGTCGATTACTTAATGTACATTAAACTTTCTGCGTAAGCGAAATTAAGATGAGAGTAGTTTTGGCTGTACACTTCGATTTCATATTCGCAGAGGTTTGTTTAGCTTTTGCAGCTAAGTTAGTAAATTTTGTCAGTATTTTCCATTGAATTGAAAATTTTAAAAAATTCGCCTATTGTTAGTCAGGTTTCAATTATTATTGGATTTTCAGTCGTTGCATAAGCGCTGGTAGAAATTTCTTGGAGGTAATTAGTAAACAGTTTTAGCTAATTAACTCGTAGCGACATTAGGAAATGCGTGTTCTATTGTAGTACAAATGAGAAGTGTGCTATTGTAAGGCAAATGACAAGTGCTTTATTGTAAAAAGAGACTTTCCATTGTGCAGTGTTTTAGGTAATTTTCAGACTAAAACTGATAATCCAGTGTGATGTTCATCTTTTTCACACTGCTGTACGTAACGCAGACACATTTACGCTTGCATTTACGTAGACTTATGAGTCTTTGAGTTTCGCGACTGGGTGTGCTTTACTCATTGCACCACTGATGCCAAAAACCACGTCACTAGGTTCTACCTCTTTGTTCGTTGCTGCTATTTTTGAGCGTGGAATGGAGTGAAATGAAGGGTAAGAACGAAAGTGGCATTGCTGGAATTATAAAAATAACCCCTTGCCATCTACCATTTTGTCGATTTATTTATCCTATTTTTTTTCATTTCTTGTTCTTCTACACATGCTCTTACTCTTATTCTTTCAACGCTAACATTTTTTTTCTTCCCTCGATAGGTCTACAAACTTTTAGTAGCATCCCTGTCGTTTATTGCTCTTGTCAGGGGTCTAATATCTGTCGAAGAATCTCTTAAAAATATAATCTAACGGTTAGTTCTTAGAAAGGAAAAGCTACTACTATTAATGGCGTAATTACTTCACTTTGTTACCTTTCAGTTTTAATTTCAGGTTATAAACTTCTTTGACGTGACATCATTTTCTCATGTTTATTCATTCCGTATTTTACTTTATCAGACAGACTCTCGGTTTTTTATAGTATCGGGTTTTTTTTTTAATTATTTATTCAGTGAATTATGACTTGCAGTCATTTTCAATTAGGAGAGTAACGGATTCTTTTGAAATAATGAAATTAATTGTATTGCTTCCTCGTAGAGGGAAATCTGCTTTTTTATGGGGGCTTATGAGCATTTTTTGTTCGGTGTGCATGTCGCGAAAATGAATAAGTTAAGGAGTAGAGACATCTAAAAAGACTAATTTCCTTTAAATTCTATTTAACTTGCAATTGGCGTGACTTTCAGCATCTTTTAAAAGAAATCGAATCGACCCCATAAAAATAAAACGAAAATTAGTTAACTCTTATTTTTGGCAGCTTGGAGCCTTCGACAATCTTAAAATTTAGTAGAACAATATTTATTAACTTTTTGGTTTGTAACAGAGACTAATTAGTAATTTACAAATTAGTAATTTACTGCAGGGAAATAAATATCTGGCTTTTTTAGCATAAAGCGACTCGTATACTTTTATCGCATCTCCACTCTTATACCAATAAAGAATGTCTCCATGCGCTTAAAGTAAGAGACGTATCCTAAAATATATGAGCTCATGCTAGAAGTACAAGCGGCCATACTTTATTCAAGATAATTTTTTTTAAAAAGTGGCACTTATAAACTGAAAAGTGTTTCCTTTTAAAGACAAATCGTAAAAAATGTTGGATCCTACTGATCTGATGATAATTATATGATAATTATTTATAAAGAAGAGTCCAGAATGAGAGTCCATTTTTTTCTCACTCTGGCTTAAGACCACAACTAAACTAAACCTAAATTTTGTAAACACTTATATTGAAGATATTTGTTTTTTTTTTAAAAAAAGTGGCATTTATAAACTGAAAAGTGTTTCTTTTTAAAGACAAATCGTAAAAAATGTTGGATCCAACTGATCTGATGATAATTATATGGTAATTATTTATAAAGAAGAGTCCAGAATGAGAGTCCATTTTTTCTCACTCTGGCTTAAGACCACAACTAAACCAAACCAAAATTTTGTAAACACTTTTATTCAAGATTTTTTTTTAAAAAGTGGCATTTATAAACTGAAAAGGAGTTTCTTTTTAAAGACAAATCGTAAAAACTGTTGGATCGTACTGATCTGATAACTATGTGATAACTATTTATAAAGAAAAGATAAAGAAAGAAAATTTATAAAGACAAGTCAAAATGCATAGAGCAACATTTTTCTAACGTTTGATACATTTAATGGGTAATTCTCTTAATCGGGCGGCTACCGAATCAGACTATTTCGCAGTAATAAAAGACGGTAAATATAAAAGTTTGAAAAAGTTGGTTTCTCCTTGCAGTCAATGATTATATTTATAGGACTGACCAAAATTAGCTTACTAAATTCTTCTATAAACAGTTTCTATATATTCTGTTATTATACCATTATTGTTTCTGAAAGTAGAAAAAGGCCGCGAGAATAATTTAAAAATTCACACATGTAGAGCAGCAAAAAGTTGTGATCAATAAATAAGTTGCGTGGCGTCTCTTAGACGCCAACTCAATAAGTGAGGGTTACTTCTAGACTGCATGCTACAATTTGAGAAAAGTGGTAGTTGGTCGCTTGTTCCAGACTTATCGATTTCAATTGCAATGCGAGCTTCATACAGCCCCTAAAGTTTCTACTTTTTGCATCAGTTGAATACAACTTTCATTATCATTTTCACACTTTTAATGTCGATTTTAAGTGTCGGTGTTTTACGTACGAATTTTAGAGGTTCAAATGCATTGTTTTTAATCATTTTGAATCGTCTTAAAAAGCACTCCGAAAGGAAATATCACAAGACAAGTAAAAATAAATAAAAAGACAAGACAATAAATATATAGACAAGACAAAATAAATAGTTAAAAAAATAAATAAATAAACGTTACAATAAGTTTTTGTAAGAATTATAATTGGGTTAAATTCTAATTCTGTAATTTTTTTATGAATTATAATTGAAAGTAATTTAATATCTTTTATTCCATTAATTATATTTAACAATAATTTTCGGTAATTCACTTTTAATAACCTTGTTATTTACAAATTTTGAAAATTAAAATTAATAAATATTTTCAGTTTTGACGAAACTTGACAGCCAGCGTAAAATCCCTGGCTGCCATATTTGGTCCAAGTTTTGGCCAATTGTCAGCCTTGACAGATTTTCCACTGGGTAGAATAGAACTTTCGGAAAATAATTTTTTTTCATAATTTCTTTTTAAATGACGATTTTTACTTAATTACACTGACTTCAAAATTGATAATACAATTGAATTACATATAGATACGTTATTCATATAATTACAAGTCGAAACAATTGAAGATCTTTAAAAATTTTATATTATCTTATTAGGCGCAAATCTTGTCTTAAAATTGCAAACTTTTCCGTTAAAATTAATTTTAATTACTATTTATATTTATAAGTGGAGAGTTGCAAGAGTAAAGTTGTGGCTGGAAGGCGGTGTAGATTTTTATAATGATGTTCTTTTTGGTTTTTTGAAGCAGCTGTAGTATTGGGGCCGCGTTTTAAAAATAGTTGTACAAGAAGAAAAGGCAGGTGTGTATAAGTCTAAAGAA
This sequence comes from Ganaspis sp. Gsp50, assembly GCA_011057455.1. Classification (NCBI taxonomy): domain Eukaryota; kingdom Metazoa; phylum Arthropoda; class Insecta; order Hymenoptera; family Figitidae; genus Ganaspis; species Ganaspis sp. Gsp50. The sequence continues at coordinate 15,096 of WNHD01001235.1, forward strand.
GAACAGGTCGGTGCCGTGTTTACCTTCTCGAGACGATCGATCCTTCGCAGAATATTTACGAATTAATTATCTAAGAGGTGTCTGATTACTATGGCGCATAGTACGTGATAGAATCACTATCTAGGAAACGGGAATCATGATCCGTGTGCACATTGCTTAAATATCCAAATTATTCTCCGTAGATGGTGAGTCACCACGTAATGCAATTAGTAATCGACTTATCATGATTCAACAATTCATCACTCCATCCATATAAGGTAATTGAGTCAAATCGCACGATATTCCCTTATTTCATCCTTCGGTTCGTAAAACGGAATATAAAGTCGTTTATCTTACGGATATCCATAATATCTTGTGAATCACACACTGAATACCTTCGGAACTGCAATTGAAGCAAATTTGCCAATGCCTTGGGTCTTTAGATCATTTTCTAAATGAATTCAAATGCTAAAGTGCTCTAAGGGTTTGCTGGAATTATAGATACTCTGTGCGTGGATTTTATTCCATTTCTCGGGTTTAATTCAATATCTTGGGTTTCATATGGATTTCATTCCATATCTTGGGTTTCATTCCATTTCGTAATTCAAGTGCACGGTCATGAAGGTTCGATCAATGCGTTTGTAACATTAGTTACGGAAAATTGGATTCGTCAATTGAGCGTGTCCAGGAACTTGAACTACCTAATGCTCTACCGATAGGATTAAACTTGCCACTTATATATCCATTCATCGTTCTAGGGTTCCTTTCCTTCCCCTCGAGTATTCTTCTTGAACCACTCAATTAGGATTGAGGTCGAAATATTAACCCATTATTTAGCAGCGTTTCCGCATAAGCTTTTTGACACATTTTCAACAATTTTGAATTCATCTGAATCGAGTATTTGATTCAATTGGAAAATACAAAGTGTATGAAACATTGAATGACGTTTGGAAATATGCGGTAGAGAATACGTTAGGAACAATGAGTGAACTTAGGCAATAATGGAAAGAAATGTATGAATTAAATTTGAATAAAAAATGTGATCCACAGGGCAGGATGTACCAAATTGATTTCCATCCCACACTCGAATTGCAAAGTGAGCCATTTTGATTTTCGCAAAGTGGCATTTCTGATTATTCACGATGAATATGAAGATTTATGTCATAGGACGTGGGTTTAAAATGACACTCTTGCCTCTGACGGTTTTACCGCAGTATCTTTACGGCCTTAAGTTTTGAGTCTCGTAAAAAATTCTAAAGAAGCGTGTTCGAGTACGCCTACCCTGCACACACGCATGTCTGCTGAATTTATTGATTCCCTTCGATTTAAAGTACACGTACTTGTAATATGAAACAACTCGCTACATTTCACTGAATCACTCGCTTGTTTCTGTTTCTTTTTGTCTATTGACAATTTTACGCACAACAAACTTGTGCTTCTACACGCACGACCTGTTATTCTAGGAAGGAATTTGTTATTCGTTTATTTCGCATTCTACGTTACTATCTTAGTTTTGTTCTCTAATGATCCTGTAATTGACCTTACGACTGTAAAAATTTCTTTTTTTTTTATTTATTATGAATTGTGTTAAACTTATCGAACCACTCCTTCTCTCTCTCTATTTAACAACTGAATGACCGGCATTTCTTTTGAAGATTTGATAATTGAATAGTTTCGAAATTGAGTTACAGTTAGCTAGAAAACTTTGAGCCCTAAGCTGGAGAATTATGATTTAACACCTAAGACAAGAAATCTTATCATAATTTAATTTAAATTGTTTTTAATATAGAGTTTATTTTCGAATAGAGTATATTATTTGGAATTTGGTTCTGAATATTATTTTTGATGATTTTAATTATGGACTTAATTATGGTTATTGCGATAATTCTATTTTGGAACTAATACTGCGGTAACGTTCGAGCCATATTGAGTTCATTTATCCCTCTTTTTTTAATTTTTTTATTTAGAGTCTAACGAACTGTCGCCCTACCCTTTTGATATCTTTGAGCTATAGAAACTATTCCAATTATTAAATTTAAGAAATTATTTGTACACGTGTGGACTCTGGCGTAATACAACATCTCAAGTCCACACGAGAAAATTTAAATTAAAATTGGAAAATAAATTTGCATTATTATTTTTTTACATTCTCATCAAAAATGAGAGTGTTTTTATATTTAGAAATAAATTTCCATAGTTACAGTATACAAAACAATCTTTATTCAATGTTGAGGTTAATTAATAAGAGTCCTACAGTTGAATTAATTTGCAGTTGATATAAAAAGAAAATAAAAAAGAGCTGATATAGTGAACATTTTAAGGGAATTAGCAGGTGGTTGAAATCTTGATTTACTTTATTTGTGTGCGCTTCATTTTGTCGTGGTTTCCTTTTATCTGAACCCTTTTCTTTCTTTTATCTTTCATTGGGTTTCTGTAGAAAATGCGAAACCTGGCTTGCCGGCTGTCGTCGACTGATATTCCCCCCTCCCCCACACTTTGGGGGAGATATCAGTACCCCTTCAATGTGTAAGCTTGAAGCTCGATGGGGTCGCTTAGAATATTGCGGAGGTGGAGGGGGTGGAAAGAGCCCATGAATCATCCTACGTACAATCAATACGAAACCAACCCCTCGTTTTACCTCGTCTCGACCACACCAACGACTGACGAGGCTGTTCACTATTCCAATCGGGGTGATATGACTCAAGAGTCCTTCTTCCATCTCAATTCCTATTTTCTAAGATTGCTTTTATTCAATTCCCTAATATTTTCCGCCAATTTTTCCCAAAATTTTATTTACTCATTGATTGAATTGCGATCCGAGCACATCATTGTTTTTGGTTTAGTATTTTTTTTTAGACAATACAGTCTTTTTGTATATTTTGCCTAAAGTTTGTAAAATCTGTTGGATAATTTTGAAAAGAAATGCGAAAATGTAAGAGTGAGTGTTTTGTAGGAAATTCTTTTTATTCAAGATCTTGTTGAAGGTTCTTTTTATATATGTTGTATAGAGAAAGATATATATTATAAAATAAATATAAATATGAAATATTATAATATATTAATGTTTGGCGTTATCTATCTATATAATACAATATAGATAATATTGTATATAAAGACAAAGAGTAGAGGGAATTTGCACAGAAAAATTATAGTACGTCTAATAATAAAGGTGATGTTGGGCAAGATAGGAGGGTCTATACGGAAGCCGATGAAGAACGATAAGTTAGGGCGAAGTTGACTGAAAATCTGTTTCGAGGGCTGAAGTGTTTCCCGTTATATTCTTGGAATATAATATCCGAGACGTGACTCATCTTGCCAACGTTTGCTAATAATAATTTAATTATTTCTCCTCGCGTTTTAAAAACTTTTTCAAGATTAGCATTATTAAGCGACAGGAAATCAATTTTTAGAATTAAGTGAATCATAGCTTCACTTGTAAGGTGCTGACGCAACTTGCACACATTTTCTTTGGAAATGATTAATTAGTTTTCTTGAACCTACACGCTTGCTTGACATTCTTGAGATCAGAATTATGATATTCGGGTGATAATAATTTGTATTGTGGGTACTAAATGTAGGAAAATATTTTAAACATTTACGGTGCGATATTTCTGTCGGCATAGTCATTGCTTCGGTCAACAGAGAATATTTTCAGTTTCGAGTTATCTTTATTGTAGGATGGCCTTTAAACCAGTCGAGTTGGCTTCATTTATGGCAGTTTGTCCCTTGTAGAAAGTACTCGCTAAAGTGTCTTTGGTGACATTTTATTACGTTTGGGTCTGTTTGAAGTACCTTTGATAATTCGCTAAATATCTTGGAGTTACACTCTAAAATCGTTACATTCTAAAATCGTTACACTCTAAAATCGTTACACTCTGAAATCGTTACACTCTGAAATCGTTACATTCTAAAATCGTTACATTCTAAAATCGTTACACTCTGAAATCGTTACATTCTCAAATCGTTACATTCTAAAATCGTTACATTCTAAAATCGTTACACTCTGAAATCGTTACATTCTAAAATCGTTACACTCTAAAATCGTTAAACTTGCACCCTATCAGTCATTAATCCGCAATTACGATATTTTCTTAAACTAATTCTCCATCTTTTTATCAAGCAGATATTTGGTTTTTGTGGGGGCGTTTTTGGCGTAAAGAATCTTTTTCCATGTAATTGAATTTTCTATGATAGGCTGATAATAAAATTAGATTTAATTATGTTTGTGTAACTCCAGTGTATTTCAACTTTTATCCTTATTCCCCCAATTTTCATGAAATTGCCTTATTCTGAATCGATTCCTAGACTTCTGATGAGACAAGTTTCCTAAAAGTTTTCCAATTTTCTAGACACTTCTCGTATTCTCGAGTAGTTGTTCTCCATTTTGACTACTCTAATTTCACGGTAGACGTAAAAATACTGCTTTCATCGCCACTAGAATATGTGTATTTTCTAAGGAGAAGTAGCGTGTGGTTAAAAATATCCATTCGATAAAAAAATGCTGGTGGCAAATAATTGACTGAGGAATAATTGCAACAAACAAAACATACAAAAAGTTTATTTCCGTAATTATTTATATGTATAATTATTTAGTTGTAAAATTCATGTAAACCTGATGGTCATGATTCTAATCGTTTATGTTGTAATTAAAGGAAGAGGTAGAATTTTAAAGATTTAATTACAAATCTTTAAGGAACATTTTTGACAAAGAAGCGAACGAGGTGTTTCAAAGGCGCATGCACTTTTTGATGGAACACACAATTTTATGATAGTGAAGAAACGGTAATGTGTAAATTCTGGTTTTCTGGTTCAATGTAATGAGACCCGTTAGAGAAATAACGGAAATACCATTTCGAAATGGTATTTAGTACGACACCCCCGAGGATTACTTGGTCGCCCTAAAGGATATTCGCCATATCGACGTTAGAAACGTGATCTGATTTCGATTTCCGGGCGTTGTTCCGAAGCACCCTGTATAAAGTCCATTTGATGCGGAGGCGTCACGTACTATCGACTTACGAACGAACCAAGCCTCTAGTTCGTTAATTGGAACTTAATTGGTACCCCTGAGCCGTCGTAATTTCGTGTTGACCCGAAATAACCACACCAACCAGGACAATCACGTCATTTGCATTTACGGTAATTCGACTCTTATTTCTCTCAAGCAACCAAACAAATTGCTGTTTCAATTCCCAAATAATGCATTTTAAACATGAATTGATGCTTGTTTGCATCTATTGTTTCTAGTGCTCTTGAATCGTTACTGAGATTGTTAAAAACAAGCTATTCCCTGCTTCCCGCATTTGTGATTAAAATTCATTTAATAATGTTTATTTAATAATGTTTATATTTAATATTTAATAATGTTTAAGTGCTCTTTGATGGAAAAAAAGTAGGTGTGCTCTGTTTTAAGGAACGGACTTAAGGCATAGTTTTGACATGTTTTTTGTCCATGAATGCTTGGAATAATTGATATAGGCTTGTAACTCCTAACGAGAAAATGTGATTGAATATTAATCGTGATGAAAAAATAATGAACGTCAGGAGTAGACTTTCTTGGCATTAGTAAAAGTCCCGGACTAGGAGATATTAACTTGCAACATAAATCTCGAAATGCGACAGAATCTATTAATAATATAATATATGTGATGCGTTGCACAATATGGATGAGGGACATGAAAGAAGGAAAAAAGAAGAATGCGTTTGAAACGTGGGGATTTAGGGCAGTAATGAAAATAAAACGGGTGGATGGGAAGAAAAATGAAAATGTTGCAGTACAAAAAAAGTCCATTATATGAAAGAGGAAAGATGGGTTAGTGGAACGTGTCCTTTGGCAATTTTCTAAAGTGGATGGATGTTGCAAGGAAGAAAGATACATTTTTAAAAATTCTTTTAATGAAAAATTTGTTTTTAAATCGAAACACGTTGAGATGGACTTTTTGAGCTGCTTGAGATGAAATGTATTTGTTGCAATGAAATATACTTGATATATATTATGATGAAATTTGCCGAAAGGTTCATTCTCTACGGATATTTGTACGCAAAAGGAAAAGTTTTCACATTTCGTAAAGATACGGAGGTATCTTCATGTACGTGTAATAAAGACCTTCAGCTTCTGCCTTCTGGGTTTTAGGGTTCTCTTTACAGCTTTACACTCTCGGGACGTCTTTGCAAGTGAGCCTTAAGGGCAGTAGGACGAGAACGAACGTTAAGACAATGGTATAACATTGCCTTTCTTCATTATGTAGCTCGGTATAATTAAGTCGTGTGTTTAACCACTGAGACCTTTTTGTATTTAAATGGGCTGCCCATTTAAATCAGCCTGATGCTTGCTAAAATCTATCTAGCAATTTGGGTCACCGTTGCCACAACAGATTTTTCCATCCGTAAAAATTATCACTATAGTATAGCATTTGATACCAATTTGTATGCGACAAAGCGACATTTTTGAAATTACCTAACATAATGTTTGTTGCTAAAGTGGTTGAAAAGTTTCTGAAAGAGCCTGAGTCGTTAATTTATAATTTAAAAGGGCACACTGCAAGCTTGGCTTTAAAGCCCTTTTCTGCGCTGGTTGCATAAAAAGTGCACATCGGAGTTTCGTAGATGAAGCATTCAGCTCGATCCGATGTAAAAAGAGGTCGAGAACTTTTAGGGAGAAGGAAGAGCAGGAGGTGTGAATGTAATTAGTCGATCGTGAATGACTGGGTCTTTTGAAGTTTCGTTAATCCCTACGGAACAATGGCTCTTTTACTATACGAGTAACTGGACTGACAGTACGGTTTCTCCTTGGTGCTAGGACGGCTAATTGGTCTTGTAGCATGCTAAAGAATCTCAGATGCATATCCACACCGAGCTCGTAGCATCGTACGCACGTGCATGCTTTGCATCTCATACTAAATTACACGCCAAGAATTTACAGACGCTTTATTCAACTCATCAACGAAAAACCTTATACGAAAGTTTCGTATCATTGGCTAGACGGTGTAAATTGTCTCTATGATTCCTCGGCAGATTTTCTTACGAAAATTGCTGCTTGAATAAAAGCTGTGTCAACAATAATTGATGCATAATAAAATCTTGCTCCTTAAATTAAAGTATGGGTGCACTTCCGAAAGCAACACATCTCCGTTTTTATTGAAACTTGGTATACTTACGTATTTCCATTTAATTGATTAAATGGATTTTGGAAAGGAAATGATCTTTAATTTCATTAATGAACTGAAATCTTGAATTTATTATTTTTATTGATTGAATATCCTTAATATTCATTAATGAATATGAATTTGAATACTTATGAATACACTTATGATCAGTTTATTCTGAACAAGCAGGGAATTAATGAGAATTAAAAACTGAAAGAATACACGATTCTTGAGAATCGATTCAATATTCTTGGGAATGAAGGATATCGGTTTCACATCAAGATTGTATGTATCATGTGCTATTGTATCAATCCGGAAAGTAATCTTTTCAATGAATCAACAGTAGCCGGATAAGGATGAAGTATACAAGTTGGTAGTAACTCTGGTTCGATATTCTTCACATGTGCCGGAAGCAAATGGGCGTGGATGACAAACTGTGAAAATGGTGATATTTCAACGAGCCAATGGTCGTATTTCTGATTGGTGGTATTTCTGATGGGTGGTATTTCTGATTGGTAGTATTTCTGATTGGTAGTATTTCTGATTGGTGGTATTTCTGATTGGTGGTGTTTCTAATAACCAATGTATCCCTAATGTCGAGAGATTAATTAATGAGTCAACGGGTATTGGTTAAAAGTGGTATTTTTACGTTCTGCGTGTTGAGTTTAATACAATAGCACTCAAGGGGTTGAAATTTGTTGCTTTATGGTGCGGAAACTTGAGCATAATGGAATGTAAAAAAAATTTGGATCGAATTCCCAACGAATCCTGTTTAATAAACAACTTCATTTCCTTCCCCCTTGACTATCGTTGGCAAATCCCTGTAATCTTCCGCTTTGCAGGTCTGCCCTCGTTTCTCGTGTTAAATCGATGAGATGACGATCTTAACCGCTTGTAAAGATGAAGTGAGAAATATCGATGGCTTTGCGGAACAAAAGGCGCGGGAAACTGCAAATAATAAAGTAAATCCTGTATACAAAGCGTTCTATGTTTTTCCCTACATTTTTTGCTTTCTAATATTAGAAATAACTTTTCAAGATTTTTGGTCTCTAAGCTTTTTGAATAGTTTTACATAATTGCGGAAAATGCAGATAAAAGATGCGGAATGTGAAAATAAAATGTTTGGACGCCGGTTGTCCAGAGTTGGGAAGTTGGATTTTGTGAGTTTTATTCGGAAGTGGAAGTTTGGTGGAATTAAAATGGCGACTCGCACCCGTCGTTCAGTGACCACGTAATTTGCTGCGACCTCCACGAACCCTGAACTTCTAGCGACTGGAATTCAGAGCGAGTGGCTACTCTTGTCAAATGTGTCACGTAACATGTAGGCGGTTATGAATCAAAATCACGACAAACTTCAATTGATGCATTATGTCTCATGTTTTGAACTCTAATTTAGGGTTCAAGAACCCTTTGGAATCCGAGGAATTTGTCTTTATATCATTTGAGGAAGAGAGGATTAATTATTTTTTCTCTGAGACATGACGCTGGTAATTGAGTTAAGGACGTTCACCCTTTTATACGCGACCTCCTAATGCATTGAACTTTGAAATTATAGATCGATATTAAAAGTGGAACGCTCAAGGCAATCTTTTAAGTTGTTATATTTTCTGGTCTTTATGTTTTGAATGTCAATTTACTTCTACAATTGATACAGTAGTTGTTGCAAAACTTACAATCGTTATGGAACATCCAATCGTTGTGGAACATCCAATCGTAACGGAACTTGCAATCGTTATGGAACTTGCAATCGTTATGGAACTTGCAATCGTCATGGAACTTTCAATCGTTATGGAACTTTCAATCGTTATGGAACTTGAAATCATTATGGAACTTGAAATCATTATGGAACTTAAAATCATTATGGAACTTAAAATCATTATGGAACTTAAAATCATTATAGAACTTGCAATCGTTATAGAACTTACAATTGTTATAGCACGTATTGCAAAGTTGGTGTTACGATAACTTAACAAACTTGTGAATAACTATACGATGTACTTGTTTAACGAGTATAACACTTGTTTAAGAGTATTAATACAATGTCTTTTAACCTCCGTTTTAACTGTTTCAGGACCTCTGTGAAGAACAGGATCTGCATTTTACGAGTGACTTACTTTCCTCCAAACTGTAATAAGGTGAGTTATGTAATTAGTAAATGTATAAATAAATGTACATTAGACGACAAAGGACGACATTAGACGACATTAAACTAACCTATTATCAATCGGACAAACATACTGTCTAAAGGCACTGATTGGTAAAATATACTACAAGGTGCAAAAAATGCCTTAAATTCAACATTTTTCTTATTTTATGACATAAAGTAAACAGAAAGTCAGACTGTCTTTGCGGATATTGTTTTAAGAAAGAAAAATAATGAATCCACAAAATTTGTCAGTTATCCACACCAAGAAAAGTAAGATCTGCTGGGGCTGAATTTCAGTAGCCTTTAGCGGAATTTATTCTGATACGTAATGCGCGCGACGATTTCCATGCGCGAGTAAAATGCGCAGTGAATATACGTCCCATTTATGGTATGATGCGTCATTGAAGCATTGGGCGTTGTGAGGCATTGTTGTCAATTTGGAAATTTGAAAGTGTTGTGAAATATACATCATTTAATTCATATTTTATATAAAAATGAAATAAAAGGTAAATACAAGAACTCTCTGCAAGTATTTGCTGGAAAGGCAAGTTAATTTTCATTAAAAATATTTAGTCTCATTTAAGGTGTCTCACCTCGTTTAAGGCGTTCTATTTAGGACAAGCACAATTTTCGGTTAGATGTAACATGGTCGAAGATATTAATTTAGCTATATAATCAAACAGAAAAATTAACCTTGATAATTTTGCGTAGACAAAGACCCCTTCCTTATGTGACGTAGTTTGTGAACGACCCCTATGTCATTTTTCCAGATATTGTTTTTTCTTATCCTCTTTATTCGAAAAAAGGTTGAAAATTACAAGATTCTTACTTTCAATTACTTTTTACAAGAGATATGCTTTTGAGAATATGTGCATTTTTTTAAAAAAAATTACGGACTTTCTGAAAAAATGAAAAGGATCTTCCATCTAAAAATTAGCAGATTTTAGGATTTTCAAGCTAAACTGAATTTCCACTGTGTTCTTTTGATCACACCTTAAAATCGTGATACCTGAGTAAGAATTTGTGAGTACTGCTCATAAAACTAAAGCGAGCAAACCTTTTTTCAGTGTCTAATCGGGGTACCTTGTACCCCGATTTCGAGGGTACAAAGTAGCGTCATTTCATGGGCAGCGGGATAAAAAAGCATTTATAACAACAATGGGTGAACAACAATAAGTGAACTATAGACTCAAAGAGCCTTTTCTATTTGTAATTTGAAAGCAAACACACTGAAAGCACTCGGACTTTATTTTTATATTGAATGGATAAATCAATTAGCAAAGTGCAAAGACAGCATAGATGCATAGAAATTGGTGGTGAAAGCTCGGCAATCGTGCCAGGAACGGTCAACGAACGCTGCCATCGGGTCTGGCACGGAAACAGAATGCGAATGGCCTTGCGCCCAATTTCATTGCATTTTCCGCCCGCTTACTAATCGAACATAGATACCTACTGTGCTAACGACCTATCGACATGTCGCCATCATGTCGCGTGGGTGTGTTCATTCATTTGTCGATGAAGGAGACGTAGGTGCTCTCGTACTCGAAATTGTAAGGCTACAAGAATGATATAATGTTTATTATGCCACTTGGACCTCAAGAGGCACTCTGGCCTTTGGTCACCAAGACTTTGTTTACTTTTGTACATTTATCTTCCAAGACTCTTCTCCGAGTCGGTCAAGTTGATCATTCTTCGCAACCACTTACTTATATGCATACTCCTTACCAAGTCATTATTGACACACTAGAGACATTTTTCTCTTTATTTACTTCCACTTGACACGTTGACCTTCTGCCATCACGATGCAACAGCAATTGAGATCAGGATTAATATGTTTGGGTACACAAGGCAGACATTTCCATTGCCCTGGTAATTGCAAAGGGATCATAGTTGGCCTTCCTAGGGTGATAAGCACCCTACGAATATGCCAAAATCTACAGATTTTGGCATGTTTGCTACGAACGGTTGTCGAATGTAGAACGCGGGATGAGTATTGATTTCTGCAGTACGTGGCTTCAAGTCTGATGTACGCTGTTTATTCGAATGAAACTTGAATTCCGTTAATTTGTGATTTTTACAGTGGAGCATATATTGAAGAGCTTAATTTGTGTTGTTGGTATTCGCTTTATCGATCCAACTCGAATTTCGCGTTCATAAATGCATTTGTCAATGTGCACCAGATGACGCACATTATTCTTTCCGATACACCATTTTTATACGATTTCGTAACAAATGGGTTTTCACATTTTCATAATAAATGGGTTTTCACATTTTCATAAAAAATGGGTTTTCGCATTTCCATGACAAATTGGGTTTCACGTTTTCATCAAAACAATATGAATGTGTTTTTGGTGTTATACAAATATAACATTTGTACAACATGAATATTTTTGGTATTTATTTTTGTATACAAAAATAAATTATACAGATATGCCACTATATATATATTATACAGACACTATTGTGTACACACAATTGTGTGTACTATTGTATACTAATTGTTTATACTAATTGTGTACTATTGTATACTAATTGTTTATACTAATTGTATACTATTGTATACTAATTGTTTATACTAATTGTATACACAATTGTGTATACACAATACTGTCTGTATAATGAATTTAAAATTGCAAATGGTTAAAAAACAACATGCAGGGTACTGTTGGTTAGGCTTGTTGAGATAAAGTTATTAATTAACCGTCCTCTGAGTTGTCTAATTTAATTCGGAGTCATAAGTATCCTAAATCGAGGTACACCCTGATCTTCATTAAACGGGTTCATTGACTCAATTAATTTAATCAAGAGCATTTGCTCCTTCATAATTAATCGGATCTTCAATTTTTTGCGGCATGTTTTTCTTGACGTCGATAATTATTAGATGCCTACGAGGCATACCATTCTTTTATCATTGAACCCTGAACTTCAGTTGAAATTGTTGAATTGAGAATAAATGGACAATTACCAACAATTAGGTATTAACACTTTTTTACTTGTACAATTGTCGATTGATGTCTATTGACAAACGGTATTATTGCACATTGTCACAGAAGCCAGTATCGATCTCTATGCAAATATTCATATCTGTGTAAATATGTTAAAAAAAATTTAAGTATCAATACAATTATTGATATCTATAAACAATTTTTAATATCTATCAACAAGTTTTGATATCTATAAACAATTTTTGATATCTATCAACAAGTTTTGATATCTATAAACAATTTTTGATATCTATAAACAATTTTTTATATCTATAAACAATTTTTTATATCTATAAACAATTTTTGTTATCTATATGCAAGTTTTGATGTCTACACGGAAAAAAATAGCAATTGAAATTCACTTAACACTTAAGTAAAATATACCTAACAACTTAATATATACGAGTTAGGCAAAAATTACTTAAGTACTTAAGTGAAATCTACTTAAAAAGTTAAGTAAATTTTACCTAACTACTTGAGTAAATAATGCATTGCTAAATATATTACTTAATTACTTAAGTGAGGTTAGGTAGATTTTACTTAACTATTTTAGGTAAACTTTTCTTGTGATTTTTCTCCGTGTATATACAAGTTTTGATATCTATATGCAAGTAGTGATATCTATGAGGCACTTTACACCATTTACTTTATAATAAGGAAGCTTCATACAAGTGCCTTAAGATGGGATCTTTACTTAAATTGAGCCCGCGTAGAAATATGAAAAATCGTTCAATCTTGTTTTCTCCGATGTTGCTTGAGCTCTTTTTCACATCTCTGCTTAGACACCAATTGAAGTAAAGAACCTATCATATAAGGCAGTTATTTGAAGCTTCCTTATCATAAGGTAGCTGGTGTAAATTGAATCTATACAAGTATTGATATCTATACAAGAATTAATACATGACTACCTTGTCAAAGGGCGCCCTCAAATATGTCCACCTTATCGAAATTTGATATACTAAATAAATTTTGCTACAGATTATATCTAAAAATGGTATTACCTAAAGGGACATTGTTAGCTTTGACAAAGAATAATATCTAAACCTAATTGCTTGGTATTGTTAGCTTAGGCAAATAATACTACCTATAGACTTAATTGCTATTCAGCTTCTTCAAAAATGTTATCTAATCGTATATTGTTACAGCTTACTGTTTCAAAAAGTACAACCTAAATGGATATTGTTATCTAAAGATGCTAATAGATATTGTTATCAAAAGATGCTAATAGATATTGTTATCAAAAAATGCTAATAGGTATTGTTGTCAAAAGATGCTACAAAAATTGTATAATGCTACAAACTTTGTTAGCTACAAAAATGCTAATAGTTATTCTTAGCTACAAAAATATTATCTAAACGGATGCGGATATTGGTATATATCTTATCGAAAAACGCAACTTAAATGGATCTTATCAAAAAAATGCTACTTTAGTAGATATTGTTATAGTCTATACAAAAATTCTATCTAAACGGAGATTACTGCAGCTTATTCAAAATTGCAACTTGGACAGATATTGTTATGTAAGAAGATGTAGATATAGATATGGGTATAGGTTGTGACAATGTGTAGGTATAGATATGTGTATATATAGAAAAATTTCGTGGCGCTAGCTAGTAGCGCCACGAAATTTTTCTACTCGGGTAGGTTGTGGCAATGTGCAGGCATAGACATGTATGTAGGTTGTGGTAATATGTAGGTATAGATAATGGTTATATATACTATAGGATACAATATGTAGGTATATTATTAAGGTACATTACAAAAACATGGTGTCTTATTTTAAGACACTTTTTACCAAATAAGACACTTCTGTCCCACTTTTAAGACACTTTTTTGTAGCGTAGGTTATGACAATATATGGGTGTTAATATGGGTATATAGGTTATAACAATATGTATAGGTATAGATAAGGATATATAGGTTTATACCTGTAGCCATTTATATAGTTATGGATATAGGTTTATACCTGTACATACAAGTGAATATAATTGTCAATGTCAGCGGGCCATGTCAGCAACCATTTTCATAAATATTAGTGTCATCAATGTTCAAAATTCCTATAATCTTGTTGCAATAACGTACTGACAATGAAGACAAGATGAACAGTTGCATAAAAAGGAAAATTGAGGTAGAGCGTATATAAATATAATGTCTTGTATATGCAGTAGGAGTCTTGCTTTAATGACAATCACGCTCGATTCTTTCGCACTTTGGAACAAGCGTTGGTCGAGTGTGTTCGGAACAAATGCAGATGTACAGGCAGTCGTCGGCTAGGGTGGAGCTTCCGTTTCCTGTAATGGACGTGCCGTGTACGAAGATCGAGTCTGTCCGGTGCTTACGTCCATTTAACAACGCTCTCGTCTACCTCAGTCATGAATATTGCCTATTCCATGCCTTTATGCTTGAGTATTTTATGATCTCTTCGTCGATTGATTTCATTCCCTCTGACTCTGTCTGCCTCGCTGGGAATCAACCCTTCGATGGCCCTCGAAATGCCTCGGTCGTGGGACTCGCTCATATCAGCCGAACCTTTATTCCTCGTCGTTAACCACTTTATTAATTTACCAGCAATAATGGGCCGAGCCAAGACGCATTCACGGAGGTTAATGTTCCTTTCCATTCCAATGGGAGGAGGTACCCGGTGTCATTCTTTTTTTGTCTCTTAAAAGGAAGCTATGATAAGTACCTTCTTCCACGTGTACCTCTTCACAAACACATTTCTTTTTTATCCTCAAAACACAATGCGCACAAAGAATTTATGTCCAGAAATGTGTTGCTGTTCTTTTTAAAAAATGTTTTCAATTTACTGTGTATGTGCTATTTGCTGTATATGCTAGTAGTACTATATGCTATATGTGTATTCTATATGCTATGTATATTCTATGTTATGTATATTCTATATGCTATGTATATTCTATATGCTATATATCCCATTTGCTATTAATTGCTATGTATATTCAATAATTTTTTGTTTATTTTGGTTACATAACGGTTTCATTGCTCATTATGTGACTTTGCACTAACGGTACCGAATTGCTTTTTAACAATAAAGACAGCGCTGCACTGAAAGTTATTGTTCTTTTACATTTGCTAATGATTACACGAATCATAAAGTGAATTTTGCTGGAGATAAAAAGTATAATACTCCAGGAAAATGTTACTTCATAGCGCACGGGATCTATTATTTTTTTACGATCAAATTTACGGTTGAGGTAAAATTAGAGCGAAAACGGAAGTAGCGAGTTATACACCCGAGTCCTTGAGTGTCCGCGGATGAACTTGACTTGTGGTTTAAAGAAGTCACACGCATTCTCGTGTTTGAATGTACAATAAACACGAACAGTTGCGAACACGAGTGTAAGGCCACGTGATGAAAATCGGCTCTCTGTTCACCATATGTTGCTTGTTGGTACCGTTGTCGACCTCTTGCCTCGATTGCCCGTTTTCATTTCCTCCGACATAACAGATCGGGTCGACGCGCATTTTTCCGTCTCGGATAGAAATGTGCGCTGCACGCTAGGCAATTCGTACATACATCACAACGATAGCCATCGCTGTCTTATATATGCTACAGGAGCAATGCCATGCCACGTGAATTGAATAACGATTTGTTAGAGACCTTACTCAAAAGAGAATTAAAATAAAGTAGTAGCTTTAGATGTGAATTTTCTGCATAAGATTGACGATACCCACTCTGTATATTGAGTCTCGCTTGAGAGGCGCTTTGATCCCTAAGACGCCATGTTTTATTTGAATTGTAAATCGCGGAATATGAAATATTGTGGAAAGTATTCCACATCTTATCTTTTGTAATCAAAACAGTTATATCGTTCCAGGAAACGTCTCTCGTACTTTTATTCTATAGGTTCAAGTACATCAGTATGCCTCTCAGATGCAAGATGCAATTTTATTAATGGATAGAGTTGTAATAAAACTATTGACCCGAGTTGTGTGCCAATCTGTATACACACTCAGTGCTACTATCTGTTCAATGAAAAGAACCAAAGAATGTATAGTGAAGAATATTCTAAATAACGTGAATTGTTTTCAATTTTAATTATATTCAACTATGTTTTAAAATTTTTTGCTTTTTTCTACTTTCTTGCTTTTTTGCTTTTTTTTGCTTTTTTTGCTTTTTTGCTTTTTTTTTGCTTTTTTGCTTTTTTTTTGCTTTTTTTTGCTTTTTTTGTTTTTTTGTTGTTAAAAATGTTCCTTTCTATAAAATGCAACATTTTTGCCTTGTTTTTAAGATCCTACTATTTTTTGATACTTTTTTTCTAAAATAATTACTTATTTAATACTTTTCTTAATCCCTCGGCCAAGTTCGAAGCCTGATTGTTGATAAAATAGATTTTTTGCATAGGCAGAAATATGTTTTTGTTAAAATTCCTATTGATCTGCTATTAAAGTATGCTTCATTCAAGCCTTGTCTCGTGTAATAAGTGATCTCGAATGAGCAATTGAACTTCCAAGACCAATAAATAACTCGTGCACAGACTTCGCAGAACTGTTGACAATGATGTTATGTTGTCGTTTCTTTTTCACTTATACGCTCTTGGTTATAACGTTACAATCATAAATAGCATGGTCATAAATTTTTATTGTTCTAACGTTTAGTAACTACGGTAATTATCATTGGTACATGTTTTGCTCTTTTTAACTGAATTTATCTGCAAAAATGCGTGTTTATCTGTTTCCGTTTTTTATTGGCCATTTACGTAGGTTAAAATACGGATAGGTTATGAATTTGTACGTGTACGCATGATTGTGTGCATTAATGCGTGCATATATGCACGTATTATTTCCTGTGTAGTATTATTTCGTGTGTAGATAAATGCGTGTATGATGCACATGCATACATATATTTGGTGCAAATTACACGTACAGTTCACTACAAAGTTGTAACTCCGGGAAAAAATCGCAGTGGACCAACAGCTTTCCAAATCCGGATCAGATTTTAGAGAAAGGGCCGAGCGTGACCTTTTATTGACCCAATTTGTGCGGGACAATTACTCACGCAAGTAGAAAGTTGGTTGACTATCCTAGGCACAGGATATGTATACGTGCTTATGGTTGAAAAGACAAAGAAGCTCTGAAAGTTATGATCAGTTTTGGAAAACATATCACTTAAATTGCTATAAAGAGCCTCTTTAACAGTCTTCCTGCTTTCGCGGAGAGATTATTTCACGACCTTTCTCCAATCATGTCGATGTATCTGCACTGATGACCGAAAGGTTAAGGAGAAGTACTGCTATTACTTATTCTATGGTCGATGGGCATTATTTCGAATTGTTCCGGAATCACCGTCGTGAGAAATCTTTATCCTTGCTGGTATTGTTTTTACTCGGCAAAAATGTCCTCGACACAGAATGCAGCCCGCTTTCACAAACAAGTGACAATTATGTGTCATGTTTTTTCTGCGTTTTCCTTCAAAAATTCTTTTCGTTTTAAGGCAAAATTGTAATTGGAGATAAGATTGTTTTACAGGATTAAGGAAGGTTTTTCTGAGAGTGGTTATTTTAATGTGTAGGTGTATGCGTAGATTTGTGTAGATATGTATGTGGACAATGTGGACACCTGCGTATAGTTGATATATAGACACATGCATAGATAACATAGACACATGCATAGACAACATTGACACCTGCATAGACAACATAGACACTTAGATATAATATATATAAACACGCATTGATATTCATATGCGGACAATATTGATACATGGATATATAGATATAATATAGACGCATGCATACACAGTTTAATATAAACATACATAGACAATTCCCGTGTAGAAAAATTTCGTGGCGCTAGCTAGCAGCGCTAAATACATGGTAATTTTGCATACAATCTAGCGCTGCTAGCTAGCGCCACGAAATTTTTCTAACAATATATATTAATATATATAGACAATATATATGTATATAGACGCATAGAAAATATATGTGGACAATATGTAGACACATAGAAAATATATATGGACAATATGTAGACGCATAGACAATATATATAGACAATATATTGACAGTATAGGCAATATAGACACATTGAAAGCTTGTAATTCCATCATTTGAAATTGAAACCAACGCATCTTATGGAAAATGAATAGGTTAAACCTTACGTAAGAAGGCTAAAAATTGCTCTTACATATATACGATTAGAGAGGGTCACAGTTAACCAAAATCGTTCTTACTTAATTATATTGATCATCGCCCAATGTATAATTATAAGTTCGATGCAATTAAATACAAACACACCGTACCTATTATAATTGAAAAATTGTAAGAGGCTCGTTGAACAACCCTATATAATTAAAGCTCCAAATGCATTGCATCATTTATCCAATAAAGTAAAAAGGGTTTTCTATATAAAAGCGAGGTTTAAAGCGTTTTTCTAGTTTGAAGCGAGGTTTAAAGAATTTTAAAGTTTAAAGGATTCTAAAGTTTAAAGGATTCTAAAGTTTAAAGGATTCCAAAGTTTAAAGAATCTATACTAAATAATTAATTTCTACACTAAAGATGAAAATGCCTTCTTTTTAAAACACACGACAATTAACGTATAATTAACAACGCGAAATGTCGCATCCGTGCGTGAATAATTGCAATTTAGAAAGTAATTTTCAATAATTATTCACTGGGTTCACCTGCACGAGGAACATGAGCAATATGAGCATTAGAGAATAAAGGCAGAGGGAAATAAAATGAAGACTGATGTAATGAGTAAATTGAACGACGTCCCGCGGAGCCAATCCTGAGCGTTCGACGCATCGTTAAACACCACGGGCGAAAAAGATCCTTTGCTTGGTAGAGGAGAGTGAGACTGCTTGCTGCGATAAGATGGCTGATAAGACACTTCCGGTAACGGGAGTAATCTCTTGGCCACGACCCATCGGGTGAAGAGGCCCGGGTCAATTATCTCGAATCATGAACGACAGCTCACGCATTCCTTGTACGATTAGGGATGACGATTATACATTCGCCAGACGAGTGTCTAATAGTCAGAGAATTTTGCATGCCATTGCGAACGCGTTATTCAATATTGATACTGTACTCTATAATGAAACGCCTGAGTATTCCTCTACTACTTATTTTAGTGCATTGACCCACAACTGGTTTCTTTTTATGCTGTGGGTCGCCACAGCAAGTTAACTTACCGTGATTGTCTTTCAATTGAAACACAATCCAAGATCGTGCCATTATCATCACTTGCCTTGTTCAATTTCATTCAAACATGCACTCAATTTTTCGATTCTCCGGTAAAAGTGCATTTTTTTCCGAAAAAGAAAGAGTTGCATAAAGCTTTATGAAAGACATTTTAAACAGTATGTTTGTTAACATAGTTAGGTTCAACCATTTTTTTTTAGAATAATAATAGGCAATATAGAATTTAATTTGTCTTTAACGCAAAGGTATGAAAAATATAATTGTCGCTTTGACATGTTGTAGCATCGAAATTTTGAACTCTATTCATTTTCGATCTATGGCGAATATAGAAAAATGAAAAATACGGCTCTTTTCTATTTTTGTCTAGTTTCTGCAAATTCTGCACTGAGAGAAACTTTCGTTTGATTTGAATGTCAAACTTTGTTTAATTCAAACATAAATGAATCAAACAAAGAATTTGTTTGATTTAAATACAATTTTGTTTGATTTAAATAGAATTTTGTTTGATTCAAATAAAGTTTGTTGGATCAAAACAAATTTATATTTAATTTAAACAAATATACATTCAAATTAAATATATTTTCACTTTATTATACAGTCGAACATAGAATACGTTTGGTCTTTTTCTTTGTTTTAAATATAAATTTGTTTAATTCAAACAAAATTTGTTTAATTCAAACAAAATTTGTTTAATTCAAACAAAATTTTATTTAATTCAAATAAAATTTATTTGGTTCAAACAAATTCTTTAATTGACCACGTTAATTTTGAATCAACTAAACATTTTTCTCAGTGTGGCTTTAGTAATTTAATATTTGAATTTTAAGAATTTTGAGTCACCCTGTAGAATTCGAACTTTAAATTCAATTTACTCCAGATTTTTGAAGAATAGAGGTAAATAATAAAGCACGTGTATTTTTAATTTGAGTCTAGTTTTTTTGGCAATGATGGTTTTAATATGAATTTTTGAGTCAATTTTGTAATAATAATTTTTGAGTCAATTTAGCAATATTATATTTGATATTTAGTAATATTATATTTGATATTTAGTAATATTAATTTTGAGTCAATTTATCAATGTCAATTTTGAGTCAATTTATAAATATTAATGTTTCTTTATACATGTAAAAGCGACAATTATATGTATTCAGAAACGTAATATGTTACTGCGGCGGGTGACGTTTATTGAATTAATTTAAATCTCGGAGAGTAATCTGCAATTAATTGTGATTGATTCTTGTATATTTTAATGGAATCACAGCGAGGAATAATTTATCGGGTGTGGAAATGCAATCGGTTTTAAAATAGTACCTAGGGGGACTGATTTTTCTTTATGTTCTGCTTGGGAATTATGTCCACCTCAATAGCACAAGGAATCGCGTGTTGCACAAGTAATCGTATCATATTGAGGAAACTCTAATGATATTAAATTGTACAGTTTATTAGTCTTTTTAAAATAGAATGATAGACGTAATTTGTAATAAGTATAACTATGTAGGTTAGCTTAAACTTGAACTCTCCTTTACAGAATAGATAACATCTTTCGTCTATTATTTCAAATCCAAGTGGGATATTTTGACTATTTTTTGACAATCTTAACCCTAATTGCGGAAATTTGGAATTTAGATAACAATATTCGAGAGTGTTTATTTAATTACTTAAGGGCGTTCATTTCATGGACATAACCTCAAACTGAAAAGTAGTTTTTATTACGAAATAAAAGTGCGTGTATAAGATAATTTTTAAAATTTCAAGTTCATAACATTTCGAAAGATGCATTTATATGATTTTCATAAAAAATAAGATTTAGTAAAAAAATTGTTAAATTATTACATACTCGGAAAAATGTTTGTTTAAATGAAACAAATATTTATTTGATATAAGGTGAAACAAATGATTGTTTAATATACTATTATAATGTACTATTATTATAAATACTTAGTGGATGTACGATTGAACAAATATTTGTTCAATACGAACAAATATTTATTTGATTTAACCAAAATTATGAATTAATTAATGAAATGAACATGTCAACGAAAATTAAAAAAAAACTTAACTTTCGGAAACAAAATTCTATTTCTTCAGTTTGAGATTATGTTGGTCAAACCATCGCCATTAATAAACACAAAACAAATAGGAATGTGTTGGTATCTACAAGAATGTCGTAAAAATATGAGTTGCTTTAATTTTTTTTAAACTATCTTTCCAATTACTTGTATTAATCTAAATCCATTTTACTGAATAATTGTTTCTGTTTTGTATCAGATTTCAGAATATCTTTATTACTTCTAAGGAATTGTTTCTTTACACTGAAAAAGAGGCTAATCAATATAACCAGAATAAAAGATAAATATGCTCTTATTATTTTTTCTAGTTAATGTAACTAAAATTTTGGTTAACTTATCTAGAATTTAGGTTAACTTAACTAGAATTTTGGTTAACTTAACTAGAATGTTGGTTAACTCAACTAAAATTTTGGTTAACTTAACTATAATTTCGGTTAACTTAACTAAAAGTTCGGTTAACTTAACTATAACTTCGGTTAACTTAAATAAAATTTTGGTTAACTTATCTAGAATTTTGGTTAAGTTAACTAGAATCTTTGTTAATTCAGCTGAATTTTGATTAACTCTACTAGAATTTAGGTTTACTTAACTAATTTCTTGGTTAACTTAACTAGAATTTTGGTTAACTTAACTAGAATTTTGGTTAATTTATCTAGAATTTTGGTCAAGTTAACTAGAATCTTTGTTAATTCAGCTGAATTTTGATTAACTCTACTAGAATTTTGGTTTACTTAACTAATTTCTTGGTTAACTTAACTATCATTTTTGTTAACTTATCTAGAATGTTGGTTAACTGAACTAGAATGTTGGTTAACTCAGCTAAATATTGGTCCAGTTCCTTTTTCAGTTCCTTTCTTGTTCCCTTTTTCAAGTTTCTTTGTTTATTACTCGTTTTTTTAAATTTTTTTTATTTAAAAATAAAATTATTCATCCTTTTCTATCTTTGAGTAGAAATGATTGTGTATAGCTTTGTGTGTGATCTTGGCTGAGTTTCTCAACTTTTAGTGATTCACTTCTCAGGAAGCAGAGTAATCTTTTACGACTATTAAAATGATGATTGCTCACGGCGTAACGGTACATCATTGCAACAGGAAGGCTTTCATTTTCCACGACCAAGTTTACCTTTGTAGGAATCTCGCTGATTGATATCCAATTATTTCGTTAACGTTTCGTGCAATTCACCTGCACTTGTACTTGAATTGCAACCAACCACCATAATTCCTCCCAAGAAGTGCTTTGCGTCTTTAACTACTATCGAGCAAAGATTAAACCCATTCTAAATGCTTATATCAGTAGCAAATCAAAATACACGGAATATACTACATTTGAAATAAAAATTATTTCTTTAAATTTATTTATTATTTCATTATGAGCAATATAATGCAATAATAAAACGTAATAATGCACACTGAAAAGAACGTGTCGTTAAATCAACAATGTTATGTTAAGTTACAATTTTCTACTATTACTTTACCCTTACTATTTTTTCTGGTTAAATTAACTAGAATTTTATTCAAGTCTACCAGAATTTTGGTTAAGTTGGATAAAATTCTATGTGTTATTTAACCATGAAAAATAGTAAAGACATATTGAAGATTCTTTTCTGGTCAAGTTAACTACACAGAAAAAAGTGGGTTCAAATCCGTTTCATGTTATTTTGAGCCAATGATAAATAGATGGTCGCGCCCTCTCACTGGGCTTACATATTTGTTTCGTTTCGTTTTAATACGGTTTCACTGTTAAAATAGAACATATTTTTTTTAATGGCAGACATTTTTACATTCTCATCAATATTTTCATTGTACTACAATAATACAAAATAATAATGCAATTAATTGCAATAATACAATTTGTGTTACAAAATAAAATACAAATTTAAATTCTTGTTGAGAAAGACAGTGAAACTTGTGTTAATTGGTTGTTTGTTCTTATAAACTGTTTTTTATTCTAGGGTTACGTCAATGAGATGTAATTCTCCAGATTCTCTATCTCTTTCTCTACATATTTGTTAAGATATAATGTTTTTCACACGAATGCATATTGTTAAGTTTCCATTATTGTCATAATAAAGCTAAAATATGATGATCATTACAATTGTAATTGTCATATTTTGTAAAAATTCATCTTTTAATAGGTGTCACATTTCCAGAAGGCGCCGAAATTTTGTTTGCATTCCAGCTCTATTAAGAGCATATTTCTCATCCAATTAAACGGTCAAAGTTTTATGTAGTTTAATAATGGTGTGAATCAGCCACGTTCTTTAATGCAAAGAATTTCTACAACTTAGACGCTTTTCAGAAGCTCGATTAGCTTGAAATTGTAATCAACTGAGTCATTCTTGAACAATTTTTCAATGAATCGTATATATAGTTGACTATTCAACATCTTAATGTCTGAAACGTTATCTGTTTACTCTATCTTACTATTTTTTCAATCTCCAATCAATAATGATTTGTTGATAAATTTTTGTTTATTAACAATAAACGTTTTTAAACCATTGTTTATTAACAAAAAACGTTTGCAAATCATTGTTTATTAACAATAAACGTTTGTAAACCATTGTTTATTAACAATAAACGTTTGTAAACCTTTGTTTATATTAAAAATAATCCATTATAAACCACTGTTTATTAACAAAAGAAACCTTTTTTAAAACATCAATTCATGAATTAAAGCGTTAATGCAAAATTGCGTTAGCAATTGAACCGCATGCAATAACTGCCCCTACGCGTGAACTACTATCCTATTTATCATGATCAATAAGCAATAATCAATACTCAATCAATAAATCAAACACCATCCCCTTTTGCGCAAAAAAAATTACATGTGAGCTTGGAGGCAGTTATTGCACGCAAACCATGAATTTTTGAATCGTTGCTGATGCAAATGATTCAAGAATTGCTGTTCTGATGCAAATTACTCAAAAATTGCTATTCTGTTGCAAATTATTCCAAAATTGTTACTCTTATATGTAAATGATTCAAAAATTGCTACTCTGATGCAAATGATTCAAAAATTGTTATTCTTATTCAAATGATTCGAAAATTGCTGCAAATTTTGCATTAATGGTTTAATTCACGAGTTTTTACATTTTTGCTACTTTATTAGATAGCGAGGAAATTTAGTATCTCTTTACAAATAGATCTTTTGTATAAAAATGTGCGAAAAATGTGCAATTATTTTTTGAAAATGTTCATTTATGCAAAGACGTTTATCTTGTGGAACCAATTTTTCTCTCTCTCAATTTCAATATTGCCTTTGTTGTTAAAGCGGCTTTAAAATTCATCAAAATGTTATCAATTACGTAAGTGAAATAAAGATAACACGAAAATTTACGACTTCTTTTGTACTTTCTGTTTTTAGATAAAAATATTTAACTGGAAACCTGTAAAAGCGACCTTAGAACAGAAATGAGATACACTTTTCTCGTAATTGTTCTTAAAATCTGCAACATTCTTTTTCATATTCACGTTTTTATGAATTTGTTTCCTTGTGTTATGAGCTAAAAGAAATCTCGTTTATGAGAATGTAACAATAATTCTGCCTGCTAATTTTGCGACATTGAAATATCTTTTCATGTAAATAATAAATGTAACGTATGTTATAAATGCACAAGTGATCGGCAAGTAATGTTTCGGTTTCGGCAGTATTTAATTTCCGAATATAAATTCCATGACTACTTTCACACGGAAAAATATTATTAGTTAGAAAATATATTTAGTTTATTGAATTTTACAAAACTTTTTAGTATTCTTGGATATATCAATTCACAAAATTAATATTATATATGATGTACAGAGCAGTTTTGTAAAATCTAAGAGAATTTTGCTAGCAAGTACTAAACTGGTTACAACATTTCTATATAATTTTCTAAGTTGTCCTGAAATACAAAAAGTTTTGTAAAATTCAATAAACTAAATTTTTCCGTGCAGAATTGAAGGTCCGCGTGCAATAACTGCCTCTACAAATGAATCCCTTAGCCAGATTGAAAGAACGATTGCAAGAAA
The DNA here is from genome assembly GCA_011057455.1 of Ganaspis sp. Gsp50. Lineage (NCBI taxonomy): Eukaryota > Metazoa > Arthropoda > Insecta > Hymenoptera > Figitidae > Ganaspis > Ganaspis sp. Gsp50. The sequence continues at coordinate 40,589 of WNHD01001235.1, forward strand.
TTTGCGATTGAGTTAAGAGTCAGTTATTGCACCCGGACGTTTATAAACGAAGATAACTGCAGTTGTCTTCAAAGTTTCATGAAACTTCGATAACTGAGCACTGTCGATTACTGGTACATTCACTTTAGATGCTTCAGTAGAATACGCTTTAGCCAAATAATTTGGCGTCTTTACAAAAAAGGACAGGAAAGTTGAAATTCAATCGTTGATCAATAATTCGGGGTTCTTTTAAGCCTCCTTTGTGATTTTGCGTATTTTAGATCAATTTTCATAGGTTTTGTACAATGTTTTCTAATAGCAATGGACCAAATTAGCACCACACGATCTTTGTTAAAGTAAATTACAAACTGGTAATCGAATCAAGTGATCTGACTTCACAACAACTAGAAAGTAATCTGCAATCTTCGATCATTAATTGTATACCCCGGAGTTAACTTTTCTAAACGCTTAAGGAAATTAACGGCACAATTTACAAAAATTGCGACGTGCGGAAAAAGCAACGCGTTCTTTAAAATTACTCCTCTCTTGTTGATCAATCATGTAAAAAAGGTCACATTCTTTTTAATGATTTTATCAGTATTCAGGACTTTTTACATTCTCACGCGATTTTTGTTAATGCTGTTAATTATTTGTTTTTCCAGTGGAAAATTACTATTATCACTTGGCCAATATTGGTCCAAAATTAGCCCAAGCTTGGTCAATATTGGTCCAAAATTAGCCCAAGCTTGGCCAATATTGGTCCAAAATTAGCCCGAGCTTGGACCAATATTGGTGCAACATTAAACCGAGCTTGGGCTAATGTTGCTAATGTAAAATATAGGCAAATTTCCCACTAGGTTGTTATAATTTTGTTACCGCTTTTTTAAAAGTAATTAATGGAACGTAGTTAAATTTACGAAGGGAAAGAATGTTGAAATGAGCATTTGTGCTGGAAATATAAACAACAGACACGAAATATAGTAGTTCCACTCTTGAAATTCGTATATATAGGGTTTTCATTTTTTTCTTTGTTTTGTCTTCCTTTCTGCCTCTTTTTCTCGTTATTTTTCGGCGGAAAAGTAGCTGGCTGAGCGGACTCGGAAATTGTGAATTTCACGAATCCTTACGCATGAGCTATTTGAAATTCCGTGATGATCTTGGTTTACTATACTCACAGAGTACGAGTACTCGGTTGGTGTTCATGTTCCTCAAGCGGAAGCTCAAGATGCAGGCGTCGTGTTGTCACGATCTCTTGGCATCCGAGAAGTGATCACCACGTACTCTTGAGACTCTCCTACTAGTTAATGTACAAGGGGCCAAAATTCCTTTCATGCCCACCAAACATGTTATCTAACTTGAAATGTTATTATTATTTAAGTACTTTTTCTGTCCAAAAGTAGGAAACCTTCCAAAAACCACGTAAACTACTTTATCACAGTTTTCTTGAAAGTACCAACTTGATAACAAAAAGTATCAAATTGATCACAGAGAGTACCAAATTGATCACAAAATCTTCATCAATTTGATATTTTTGATATCAACTTTTAAGTAAATTGTGATTCAATACTAGTATACTATTTTTGTTGTTTTAGTTGCTGTTTTTGTTGTTGTAGTTGATGTTTTTGTTGTTGTAGTTGATGTTTTTGTTGTTGTAGTTGATGTTTTTGTTGTTGTAGTTGATGTTTTTGTTGTTTTAGTTGATGTTTTTTTGTTGTAGTTGTTGTTGTAGTTGTTGTTGTAGTTGTTGTTATTATTATTGTTGTGGTTGTTGTAGTTGATGTTTTTGTTGTTGTAGTTGATGTTTTTTGTTGTAGTTGTTGTTGTTGTAGTTGTTGTAGTTGTTATTATTATTGTTGTGGTTGTTGTAGTTGATGTTTTTGTTGTTTTAGTTGCTGTTTTTTTGTTGTAGTTGATGTTGTAGTTGTTGTTGTAGTTGTTGTTGATGTAGTTGTTATTATTATTGTTGTGGTTGTTGTAGTTGATGTTTTTGTTGTTGTAGTTGATGTAGTTGTTATTATTATTGTTGTGGTTGTTGTAGTTGATGTTTTTGTTGTTGTAGTTGATGTTTTTGTTGTTTTAGTTGATGTTTTTTTGTTGTAGTTGTTGTTGTAGTTGTTGTTAATGTAGTTGTTATTATTATTGTTGTGGTTGTTGTAGTTGATGTTTTTGTTGTTGTAGTTGATGTTTTTTTGTTGTAGTTGTTGTAGTTGTTGTTGTAGTTGTTGTTGTAGTTGTTATTATTATTGTTGTGGTTGTTGTTGCATCCGAAAGACGTCGTACAGCACTGCTCAATTATTCGAGTTTGAATTCATCATCTCTTTCCTGAAGCCTTTAGGCGGATTAGTCACCTCTATCTTTTACTTTAGCGAAAGGGAACGAATCGACACACTTCTTAATAGATTGGAGATTGGTAACCTGTGTTTCGTTTCGCCAGACCGCTCGGCTGTTTCACGTTCTTGAAAATATTATAATTTTTGTTTTCTCTCATTTCTGCAAATGTTCTTCTGCAAATCCAAAAGAAACCATTTTTCAGATAATAGCTTCATCCGTATATTACATCACACTATTTTAGACATATTTTGACCCCTCTTTGTCACATTTTTTTTGCAAGGTACAGCCGACAATTACGACAATGAATTGAAATTATCGTAAGATAATTAAAGAAAGGTTAGTTAGTTTTTGAAATTAAAACTAAACGTCATTGATAGCACTCTGTGCATTTTAAAATGTTCAAAGGAATTTCTTTCAATATCGATCATGTGCATGAGCTAGTAAACTATTTTTAACGCTTCTACCTGGGTGATTTTTTTCAAGAATAAATAAAGAGAAAAAAAACCACGCATATGTTGCTATTTTAATAAGAAATACGAAAAATAAAACTGTTACTTACTTTTTACGTACTTTAATGTACTTTTATGTACTTTAACATACTTTTTACGTACTTTAACATACTTTTTACGTACTTTAACATACTTTTTACGTACTTTAACATACTTTTTACGTACTTTTACGTAAATTTTACGTGAATCTGCTGAATGAAAGGAAATAAAGAAGTAAAGAGCCCGGAATAGAATTAATATTATGTAAAAGTGAAGTCGGAGGTTTGAATTGCAAGGTTATAAATGTGGAGTTTAATGAATTAGGCCATCAAGTAGGTCGCAATTCGCTCTAGATAATTTGTGACTGAAAGGGTTAATTTTAGTAGCCCTGCGGTCTATTTTAATTTGGCACACTTTTGAAAAGGCTTTCTTCGCGGCTAAACTAGACGTCTAGTTCTTTGTAATTTGTGCAGAGCATTATGCGGGAGTTTGTGCATGCATGCGATGATAACGTAGCAGTTGAAGATCGTTAGGTCCGAAATTATAAGCTGCTTGTGTAATGGAGACGCGATAATATCGAGTTACATCGTGAATAGAACACTTGCACGTACAGATGATCGTATAGCATGTTTGACGTTGGGCTTTACCACTCATTGGAATCCAAAACAATCCATCAAGACCGAGGTTATATTTAATCAAGACTCCATTGGAATGTCTCTTTATAATCGTTTATCCAGGGTGGTCTTTTCTTTTTAAAAACTTTTGGATCGAAATATATGTTTTTTCTCTGTTCAATTATTGGGTTATAGAATCATTTCATGAATTTTATGATCTTAGTAACATTTCGTTTTTTTTAATGTAAAAATGATTATGATCTTATGAACTTATGATATTATGAACTTACACAGTAAAAACAAAGTCTTAAACCATTTACATCTTAAAATCAAAATGACTGAAAGCCTGCCAATTTTACACTGCAAAAACAAGTGTCTCATTTTGAGACGTTTTGTCCCCATATTTGAGACACGTACGTATCTCAAACACGTAAAGTGTCTCATTTTGAGACGTCTTAAAATCCAACTCTTGATGCTGAAATTTAGTTGAAATTGAATCTGGTGTAAACGGGTTCAGTCTAAAATGGTCTGAAAGTAAGACTTCTTTTTTACAGTGTATGATCTTATGAACTTATGATCTTATGATCTTATAATCTTATAATCTTAAAATCTTATGGATATTTTTGAATCTTTACCGATCAAACATTTTTCTTCTGCTTATTCATACATCTTTTTTCGAATGCTTCAGCTAATTCGGATACATTTTATCACAAAAGTTATACAAAATAGCATATACATAGTATAATTTTTTTTTAAACTCTCGTTCATCATGCAGAGATTGAAATGCTCTTCTTAACGACGCTCTCAGCACCGCCCTACATTTCTAGGTCCTGTGCATCCGCGACAAAAAAATACGATCGTCTTTCAAGTCTCACGAGAGAGTCTCGAGTAAGAAGGGAAAAGTGAACCCGGCGATATGCTGGAAATTATTGCCGTAGTCAGCATCAGAGACGAGTAGTCGTTCTTTTTTTTTTATCGTTAGAGAAAAAGAGACTACCAGCGAATCTATATAGTGTAGAAACATTTGCGGTTGTTGACTCGTATAGTTAAATATTATATAATTTTCCCAGAAAGTTCTACTGCTTAAAATTGCATAAATGGAAAAGTTTTTAATCAACATTCATTGCAACGCTCCTTTGAAAGCTTTTTATACACTAAATAGAATGTTTTTTAAATTAAAGCCAAGGTGCTGTTAGCAGAGTCTCTAATGTATTTCTCTGAAATGAAGTTCTTTTTTTAAATTAACGTAAGCTAGCAAGAAGGTTGGTAATTTTTTTTAAAAATAGTTTTAGTTTTTAAAAATAGTTTTAGTTTTTAAAAATAGTTTAGTTTCACAAAGAATAAAAGTTGTTTAATAACTTCTAAATTTGTCGTACATGCGGGATTTTTTAATTTTCCTCTATCTGTAATTTCATGAATACTTTGACGTAATTGAAATTTTCAAGATTTTGTAGATCCTTTAATATTGAATATTTAGTTACCCGGGTAGAAATTATTAGTGGCGATTTAAATTGCATGCAGCGCCACCTAGCAAGAGACGAAGATGATAATGTGGATGATAATTTTGCAATTGTTGTAAATGACCTTTTCTTTATTGTAAAAGACAACTTGGAGGTCTGAATCAACTAAAAGAAGCTGATATTGTTAATATTGAGTTCACAAATGTAATCAGCGAATACTCCGTCAATTTTATCTCAGTCTCTAGACGTTGAGGAATATGTTATTCTGGATACTATTTTCTCAAGTTGCTCCAGCAGGCATGAAGTTTTGCATTCTTTTGCTGATAACCTCCTCTTGTGCTCAATGAACACTACGCTGCAAGTATTCAACACTGATTTTACGTTCGTTAAAAAATATTTCCTGAGAAAGAGTACTCATACAGTTCTAACATGTTGCAATAACCAATTTTGAGATATACATCGCATTAGAAGTCTACTGTCTGTGTATAGATATGAATATAGCTATGGTTATACAGATTTAGATGTGTAATGGATATATAGATATGGATATAGCTATGGTTATGCAGATTTTGAAGTATAATAGATATAGATATGGACCTATAGCTATGGTTATATAGAGTTAAAAGTATAATAGATATAGATATATAGATAATACATATATAGATTGGTCTATAGTACAGAAATGGACATAGATACATGCTATAGATATGAATATAGATTTAGATATGCATGTATATACAGGTATATGGATACAGATTTAGAAATGTATATACGGGTCCATGTATAGATATATATCGATGTATAGACACATCAAAGATCTACATAATATCTTCTGCATACTCTATATTATTAAAAAAGCAAACTCTTAAAAGGCTACGAACATGTGTATATGAATCGATCTCAAATAATAAAAAAATTGGGTAAAAATTCCAGGAATTTAAAGGACTAGGTATGCCTTGACTAGAACCGGTTGTATATCACAAGAGGGAAGATTTTAATTAACTCGAGAACTAAAATTCTTCTTTTGTATACAATAACACACGTCAGGTGTCCATTGGACCATTAATTCTCGCTGTTAAAAATCATATTATCATTCCCAAGCACATTAAATCCATTATTCCATTTTACGAAACATGTTATTTAATATTCCGATTTCCTAAATGTGCCACGCTCGTACTTTTTTTTCTCCTTCTCATCAATAATTCCACAATTTCAAGCAAAAAAGTCTATAAAAAATGTTGATAAACTTAACGAATTTCCCTAATGTTTGAACCAAAACTTTTTACTATAAGGCCAAAAGACTAAAATTGATACCAATTTTCAAAGAATTTCGATATTGTGTCCTTTTCACATGGTATTTTGAGAAAATCCGAGTAGATTATTAAATTTTTTAAGAAAGGAAAGGTGGAGTATTAAAATGTTGTAAAAAATGAAGATAGAGTATATTGTTAAAAAGAAGATGAGGGTAGAGTATTAAAAATTGTTCAAAGAAAGAAAGGTAGAGTGTTAGTCTGTTAAAGGAAAATGAGGGTAGAACATTAGATTGTTAAAAGAAGGTATAGAATATTAGAGATGGTTAAAAGAAAAGAAGGTATAGAATATTAGAGATGGTTAAAAGAAAAGAAGGTAGATTATTAAATTGTTTGCATTAAGACAATCTTTGTTTAGGCAACTTATCATTGCCTCAATTGTTAAGGTTTTCATCGAGATTTTGGACACCTAGTGTGCTTTTCAAGATTTTGGTCTTTATGTCTTTCTAAGGGCGTCTGATAGTTATCGTTCTGAAACTATAAATTTTTCAGTGTCCTAACATCTCAGCATGGTAAACGCCTACAAATATACTTGTAAAATGTGCATTGAATATCGAAAATAGCACATGCGGGGTGTTCCCATGACACCCCATCAATTTGGGCAACAGCTCCCACGACACTTAACAGTCAATTTAAGTCACTTCATCGATCGATTGCTTCACAATGCTCCATCATTTTTACATACCAGCTTCCAATTTTACTTTCTAAATACCATTTTCTAACAATGATCAACTTTGTTCCTTTTATCCTTTAATTATAAATTTTGGAACAATTATATCGGAAAAATGATACAGTTCGGAACAATTATAAAATGCAATTGAGTAGATAATGAGTTGTGTAATTTTTGAAAAGAGTTTTCTACGTTTTCTGCTCGCATTTGACACAGGATTTTTAAAAATAGTGTTCTACATCTTCTGTTCGTTTAACACATACGTCGAAACTCGTCTCTCTTGTTCGATTCACGTGTCTTTGAATAATTTAACATCATCTGTCATTCAGCTTTCGTTAGAAATTCTTCCATATAGGTTCTCAGATATACGGGTTGAAAATTTAATTTCCAAGTGACGTTTTCATCGTAAATTGGATGGCAGTGAACTTGGCTATTCCCCAAACGTGAGTTATTGAACATGTCGTTATTAGAGTTTGTAGCGATTTATTAACTAATTCGCTCTCTGAACTTAGCTAATTCGTAGTATTTTTAGCTTGATTAAAATTAAGTTTTATAGGTTTATTTATTGGTAATCCTATGGTAATCCTAGGTAATCCTAATTAATACTTAGTAGTACTACTAATTGTAAGTAGTACTAAGTAGTACTAAGTAGTACTAAGGAGTACTAAGTAGTACTAAGTAGTACCAAGTAGTATTAATTCGTAGTATTGTTATCGTAACTAGGATCACCTAATTAATCAGTATTAAGTATTATTGTTAAATATTATCAATTCTTAGTATACTTCTAGTTTAATGATTATCCAATTAAGTTCAAAATACTACAAATAATACAAAGTTTCGAGTAAGAATGTTATTTCGATGTTCCATGAACTTATTGTTAGTATTGTTATTGAGAAATTGTTAATTATAATTATAATTATTGTTAATTATTGTTTTTGAGCAAATGTTTACTCTGCACGTTTCTTTAGAATTGTAAAGAATTTTGTGTTTAAATATATCAGCTCTAAAAATAAGTTTATCTTTGATATCTCTAATTATTCTCATTGGCTGACAAGCTTTTTGAAAAATATGACCTAGCTGGTCATCAAATACTTACTCAAGATATATACTCGAGTGAAACTTGATATTTATTTCGCGATGATATACATGTACGGTCTAATGTGTCTTTTGTTTAATAATTCTTTTTTTTTTTGACAAAACGAAAACGTGGGGCTTATAATGTAAAATATCAGAAAGCTCTGAACATGCTTCTTTTTTTGTAAGAATTCTAATCCTTCTAAATTGTTACCTTTGCTAAAATTTTCCATTTCTATCAACTGGAAATAATATTTTTCAAATTGTTATTTTTCATACGCACTAGGATGGTCGTTAAAACTGACATTTTCGCATTTTTATCATTCCGCCCCCTCAGTTTGTTTCAAATGCAAAAAAAAATGAGATAAATATTTTTTATTTTAATTTTGATCAATATATATTTGTGCTTGTAAGGCATTGATTCTTTACATACATTATGCATGGGAAAAAACACTTTCGTAGATTTACTACACGGAGAAATTAAATCCAGTAATCTTTACAGAAAGTGCAGTAAAGTTGGGACATATGTGCAAGTTTGTCAGAAAATGATAGAAAGTGCAGTAAGCTTTACTGCATTTTCTATCATTTTCTGACAAACTTGCACATATGTCCCAACTTTACTGCACTTTCTGTAAAGATTACTGGATTTAATTTCTCCGTGTATGTAAAATTGTTGAACATTAATATCTTTTTATTCTGCTTCTCTAAGAAATGTTTAAAGAATAACATCTAATTAATATTATTTATAAAATTCGCTAAGGTTTTATATAGGACTCAAAATTACGATTATTGATCAAAATTAATAATTCCCAAGAAATGGAATATTTACTGCTTTTAATTAGGAGTCATATATATCATCATACATGTACATATATGTATCATGATCGTACATACATATATCATGATCGTACATATATGTACGATCCTACATAGGAATCTGAACTTATATAAGAACCTACACTGAAAAAAAAGTAGTAGGTTTTACTACTTTTTAACTATTGTGAGTAGTACAATAGGTCCTCAACTCAATTTAAAAGTTTGTATTGACTACCATAAGTAGTTAAAAGAACTAGGAATGTAATTAAAACTACTACTTTAAGTAGTAGATTTTACTACATATAGTAGTTGAGTAGTTCCGTAGTTGTAATTTAACTACGTATATTTCAGTAAAATGAACTACTATGTATCAACTACTTCAAAAGTAGTTAAATTAACTATAGCAAAAACGTCAAAATAACTATAAAAACAGTTACTTTAACTACTTTTCACTCAACTAT
>WNHD01001236.1:0-20335 GCA_011057455.1 Ganaspis sp. Gsp50
AAATTTTGATATAATGGTTATTCGATAGTGAGGGTGCTAATTTTTTGGTTTTGAAAAGGATTTTCATTTATTAGCAGAATTAGAGTGTTACAGAAAAGAATAAAGATCCTCAGAAAACCTTATAAATTAAAATTTTTAATTTAGTATGACATAAAGTATGGTTCTCGCCAAATATAATAAGATTTCAGAACTTGAATCGTATACGATTACTACTATAGTAGTAAAGTATAATATAGTAGTAATTACTACTATAGTAGTAAAGTATAATGTAGTAGTAATTACTACTATAGTAGTAAAGTATAATATAGTAGTAATTACTACTATAGTAGTAAAGTATAATATAGTAGTAATTACTACTATAGTAGTAAATAAGATAATGTAGCAATGGACTAAGTAGTAATTTTTTTTTAAAAAAGCCTGCTGACTTTTTTAAAAAGATTTGTTAAATAAAAAAAAGAAGAAACCCTTTGCGAATTTGAAAAAAAAATATAAAAAAATTCCAATTAAAAACCTTGATGAAAAATGTTGTGGACTTCAATTTCGTAGATTTTTCTCAGTGTAGATGTACCGTACAAGTTTCAAACATTGACAAATTATAATTTTGGCTATTATTCGAGAATGTTTTATTCTCGAATAAAACCAATGTACTTAATATTAGAATAATATTGTACGTCTACCTTAAGTGGAGAAAACATGACAGTCAAAGTTATGCAGTGAAAAGGCAGAAGCAGATGTTCCATGTAGAACTCACCTGTAACATAAATAGGAAATATTTCCATTAGAAATAGCCTGAATGAATGTCAGATATACCAATATATATGTGTACATATTGTTAACAGCTAGTACAAGTAGAATTATGTTCAAATGTCCTAGAAATGTTTGGTGTGTGTCTCTTGCAAGTAATATGCAGTTAAGGAAGTTAGTTCACGCACAGTGGGTCCATTAGCGTAGAATCTCCCCCTAATTTCAAAGAGTACATAGTTATGAAAGAAGCCGTTTCTCACCTTCAAATATGTACACTTCCGTTCCACTTTTCAAGAGTAAACACACGCATGAGAACTTTATATATACACAAAGTTGACTAGACAAGCTACAGGACCAGCAATTCGGTAAATTGATATTGATAACAAAGGATAACATTTCAAAATATGATTATCGTCTCAGGACGAATTGTGCTTCCGATGTTGATTTTTCTCATTGAGGGTTAGGATCGGTAATGGTTTTGTAAAGCTATTAGGAAGATGGTTGGTCGTTTCGGAGGGTACACACCACTACGACAGTATATAATAGGGGAATTTTGTGGGAGATTTCGTGGAAGCGGAGACAGTAGACAAGCAGGAATATAGGGAGTTGGTGTTGCGTGCAAGTAAAAGCAGGAAATGGCGTCGAAGGAAAAACGCCGGTTCGCTGATTCATGGAGAGTTTAAATCAGCGAATGTAGCACACCGCGGAGGCGTCGGGACGCTGGAATTTAATTTCAGTTTAACTGAGTTTTTTAACGTCAACGTTGGACACGTTGTAAGTCAAGTGCGAGCTCGTGGTGAAGAATGTATAAACGTAGGATAATGGACATTTGGGACCCCTGAAAGTTATGGCTGTGGCTGGTTGTCGCCGGGTGGTATAGCGCTATAGCAGTAGGCTAAATAAACACACAATTCGGGCAACGATTCAACACAGCACAGCACAGCACCGCACCATTTCATGGAAGAACACCCAGTAAAACTTTCCTTTCGTTTAGTTTAGCTTTCGACGACATGACATGACGTAAACTCTACTTTAACAGCACAAGAACGCTAAATGTTTAAACCAACTTTACATAAACCAAAAACGCGAAAAAATCCCTCATCTCATCTCTTCTTTAAAATTGCACTGCCTCTGCAATATCTACTCACAATAAATATACTTTAAAATATTCCAGAAAGAAATATAGAGATAAAAATGCCTCTGCTGCCGCTTGCGTAAATAAAATTCTTGTACACATCCGAGCTTCTCGAAAAATATGAAAATACAGTCTATATCACTTTAATGATACACACGTACTTCTAAAAACCATACACATACGTTACTCACAATACACGCACATCTTACAATCATACAAATCCACATATGTGTACAATTCAGCTTCATGTAAAATACACGAAAAGTAAAACACACGTTGGCAAAATAATAAATAAAATGCACAAATATGTAACATGAACGTATAAAACATATGCTGGCAAAATAATAAATAAAATGCACAAATATGTAACATGAACGTATAAAACATGCGTTGGTAAAATAATAAATAAAATACACTAATATGTAAAATACGCGTACATACAAAATACACAAATACCCAAAAATATGCAAAATATACATATAAACGAAATAATACAAATGCGTAAATAACATTTGCGTTCATAAACTATATAGATCCTTAAATGAGAGGGGGGTCTAAAAAAATACTTCGCCCCATGTTAATTTGTAAATTTTTCGATGTAAAAAGTGCTACATGGGGCCTGAAATTGTATAAAAAAAAATTTACCATCTAGTTTATGAATAAGCATAATATAATCACAATAATGATTGCACAATTTCAAAGAAAACCTCAACAATGATACAAAAAAAAAATAATTTCAAAGACTTATTAAATTGAGATATTAATATAAGTTTGATGTGTGTCGCTTAATTGACCTGGATGTAAAGCTTTTCTTCTCATATATAAAGAAAGTACATTTTTTAACAGGTTTTAAGTACATTTCATGTCTGCAATTTTAACTTTTTACGACGCCTCGTGAAACTTGTCATATAAATAATATGTGTAACATTTTTAAAACCACGTATAGCATCTAATGTAATTTTTACAGCATCTGTTTTCCTAAAGTAACTCGAGTCTCACGAGATGAAATACTAAAGATCCTTTAAAAGACTTTTTGATAGGATAGAGATAAAAAGTATTTATAAATTTAGAAACCACGGTGACATTTGAGCACGGAATGCTCATAAGTGAGAACTTCCAACGCGTTAATTCCGCCAAAGTTTCAAATTCGTTGAGTGAAACAAAATATGCACACCACTGGATTCTTTCATTTTTTTCCCAACAAAGCAAGAATCAAATTATTCCAACTCGCGAAATGCATTATTTTTGTGACGCGCTTCTCTTCCAAAAATGTGTAATTTTAGTTAATTCATTCAATTAATATTTTTAGAAAAATAATACAAGAAAATTCAAGTTTTATTTTCTGTTATTTCATTGTTGATTATTATTATTAAACCACCGAGTGATAAATTCTTTTTATTATTAATGCTTTTAGTATAACATTAGCTATTATTAATAAGCTTTTTAGTGTTATTGCACTAGAAATAGAAAGTGCTACTTTAACCCTAAGATCGTGTTAAAACAATTCGAAACAAATACAATCCAATTAGAGGGCGCCACCGTAATTGTACTTTAGCATTGGCTCAAAATAACACGAAACGGATTTAAACCAATTTTCTTTCAGTGTAAATTCTTGTTAATTATTATTAAATTCTTGTTAATAATTATTAATAATATTCATTTTCCAATAAACGGACGTTTATGACATAAATAATTATCATATATTATTTAAAATAACACAAGCGTCATTTTTACATGCGAAACATACTTCCCATAGCACGAAATAAACAGTAAGCAATAAAAATATCACACTGATATGAAACACGAAAAAAGCGGTTTCACTTTTAACCGATGAAAATATAATATTGACATGAATCGTGAAATAAAACAATGTCACTTTTAACCAATGAAAATATAATATTGACAAGAATCGCGAAATAAAACAATTTCACTATTGAAAAATGACAATACGATATTGACACATATCATGAAATATAAAGTTCACATTTAACTATATCGATGAATTGATAAAAAAAATAATATTCTTGTGTCAATCTTGACGACATATCTTTTATTATTCACAACTTTATTCGTATATAAGAAATTGAAAATTTTAATATATTACGGATAATTTATGCTAAAATATATTCTTCATAGCAAGAACAACAACAACAACAACAACAACAACAATAACAACATCATCATCATCATCATCATCATCATCAACAAAAACAACAACAATAACAACAACAACATCATCATCATCATCATCAACAAAAACAACAACAATAACAACAACAACAACAACAACAACAACAACAACAACAACAACAAGAATAATAATAATATAATAATAATAAAATTAAGTTCCACAAAATAGAGTGCGTAAATATTAAAATTTGCATACTGAACGTAAAAAAACTACTTTTAAAAAAGAAAAGAACAATATTAACAATATGTAAAATAATTTGAAATATTACACTATACCACAAGTTTTCAGTATTACTTTAGCAATACACGAAATTAATCAATAAAAGAAGAATATTAATTCGAGCATCAATCAATTTTTCCCCTTCATATTTCTAACAGTTTCTCGTATATTGCTTCCCACATTATTCAGCGATTGTGTCAACTTTCAAAAACGTTTTCCACGCAATCGAGTTTTTCTAAATGAAGGTAGTATTTGGACCAATCGATCACAGTCTATATAAATGAATAGAAAAGCCGAAACAGAAATTTATTGATTAATTCAAGAGAATATTCGACAAACAATAATTTGTGAATTTCTCTCGAGGGGACAAAAAAAAGTGCGCTACTTGATTATTTTGAATAAAGAGAGGATTTTTTTTTGCAATCTTTTTTCAAGAGTGTCTCTGTCTGGCGTTTCGTAGCAATTAAACTGTGAAGTGTGTAAAGTAGCGAAAGAGGAAATGACCGGTTTACGCGGTCGCCGATTTAATTACTGAAAAAGTAATTGAATCGTCGTTGAGCGAGGCGTTGTAAGTGACAACAAAATGAACAAATACAAATGCCACTGACTCCACTGAAATAAAGGTCCTAATTGAGGCGATTATTACTTTTCCCGTTAAAATCGCGCTCTCATTGATCTGCTACGCAACAAAAAAAAATGGTATTCTGAATTTTTCAATTAAAAATGAATACGCGGACAAAATGATTTATTGCGTCTCACATTTACTGATGAATGTGATTTAAAAGCCGGTTTTTCTGTTATTTAATTTTCAAGAGTTTTTCTCAATGGAATCGTCGTTCTTGTGTGTGCCGCAAGCGATTTTACTCTCGGATTCAAATTCTCGTCGTAAAAGCCTGAAAAGGTGTCATTCTCTCGTGAAAAAGAACTGTACGTTCGATTACTTTTCCCAATGGTGTGTTTCCAGAGTTTCAAAGCACTCTGTATTTATTTTACGCTCGCTTGCGCGACTTTGATCGAATCGCCAAGTAGATGTTCGCAAGGGACAATTTTAGTCGAATAATCGACTTTTTTATTTTATTAACAAAACATCATTGCAACTTCCCCACAATCCTTTCAGACTATTTACCGAGCAAATTTCCACCAAACAAAAGCATGTTCATTCAAACGTAATCATAACCATTTCTCCTTTATCTTTCTCTAAATTATCCATTTCATTTTACTGCATCAAAGCAACTATTCTACATTTCTATCCATCTTCAAGTGCTTCAATAATTTAACTAAATACAACTTTTATTTTCCGTGTAATTAAATTTTCACACAAAACCCAAAAAGGAAAATGAATTTAATTAAACAAGTTTAAAACAGTTTTAATTTTATAATTAAACGAGTTGAAAACAGTTTAAATTTAAGTTTTAATAGACAGTTTTTAAAGTTTGGAATCTGAGTACAAAAAATATTAATATAGTTAACTGTATATTTTGTGGCAAAAAAATTCTACGCAGGATTTTACAATGATTCTTTCGCAGTTAATTAACTTTCAAAGAATGTTTCGTTTTTTTTTCGACAATTAACATTTGGAAATTGCATGGATAAAAGGTATATCTCTCGCGAGAATAAACATTTCATTAGAAGAATTAATTCAAATCCACCTCGTCCATTTAGCACAATACAAGGCTTAACTAAATCCAGTTTCATTATTCAATAATCGGATGACCAATTTCAATTGCAAATTACGTATACGATTTGAAGTCATAGAAATTGAATAATTAATGTTTCAGTGTATATTCTCTGACGTTGAATTATAATGAAGCTTCCAAACATTCTACAATATCGTGTGTATTCTTCATTTAAAAATTAACCCATTGTAAAAACATATTGTCAAATTTTGAATTCCAGAGTATAAAATCATATTATCTTTTGACAATTTTTATTCAGAGTATTGTTTACTTTTTTATTTAATAAAGTACTTTTTTAAAGTAAAGTATTGTACTTTTTAAAGTATTGTACTTTTTAAAGTATTGTACTTTTTAAAGTATTGTACTTTTTAAAGTATTGAACTTTTTAAAGTATTGTACTTTTTTAAAGTAGGTATTGTACTTTTTTAAAGTAGGTATTGTACTTTTTTAAAGTAGGTATTGTACTTTTTTTAAAGTATCATTTGCTTTTCCATTTAAACTACTTATACTACGATTTTACAACTTTTATTTAAAATATCGTTTACTATTTTATTTAAACTACCTACTATATTTTTACAACTTTTATTTAGAATAATACTCTGAACTTTTTCTACTTTACAAAAATCAAAATTTGATGAAAAAAATCAAAATTTGATGCAAAGAATCAAAATTATTCACTCAAATTAACATTTTAATCATCGAAAAAACTTTGTGCAAAAAACCATATTTTCGAAAGAAAAAAAAGTGCTAAATGTTTTTTAATTATTTCCGAAAATTCCTGTCGTTTCAACATTTCTATGAGTGGAATAACTCTACCAAATTTCATTGAAATCGGTCAAAGCGGAGTTATATTTAAAAAGTTAAAAAAGCAAAAATTTCTTGCTTCTTTTTTCATAAACGAAAAAGAACATTTCAAACTTCAGCGTCATTATTTAAACCACAATTTTTCCCATATAAAAAAAATAAAAACGTTTTTATTGATCAAAAAAGCAATCAAAAATTCAGAGAAATAGTGTAAATCCCTTTTTAGCCTCAAAGAAACTCGTGGAATGATAAACAAATCGCGCAACGGAATTGCTGTTTGTGTAACGTGGTATGATCCTTTTAGAACTCGATTTCGGGCATATACGTTCGTTTCAGAATCGCTGGACCAAAACTTATTCTGCAGCGAGTGTCAGTATTATTCGCCAGATAGTGCTCGCAGACAGAGTAAGTTCAACTTAAAATGTATAAAAATTTATTACCGCGGCGTTAGAACTTTTCTGGGTATTCCAGTTATACTCTTACGAACGCGATTCGTGCCAAGAATTTATATCTTGACTCGAGTACAACGCAGATCACGCGTATATTTTCTTCTTGACAATTTTTTTTTCTAAGTATAACAGAGATAGATGAAACCTATGTCGCTAACCAGTTTTCTTCGCCTTTATGATTCCTCCTAAAAGTAACGTAATTTTAAGGGGTTACTGTGTCTCTCTTGTTCAAGTCAAGTCATATCTGCCAGGAAATAAACTTGTTTCACTACTTTACTTTTCTTCTTTCTTGTATTACGAGATTGTAGAACGAAACTTCTTATTCTTTCCCCGTTATATTCCTTATTCCATAAATTTACATGATTATTCCATATATTTATAATAACGTGTTTCAGGTTTCATAAAATGTTCCTCAGTTATATTATATTTAATTTTAAAAATGTAATTCGATTCTTCTCGTGTATTTACACTGCGCGAAATATTTTACTTTCAAGCTCTAAGGGTTTTCTTCCCCTCTCTGATTTTTTAACTTCAAACATTTTCCAGCAAAGCTCAAAAATCTGGAAATTGAGAAAACTTGATATAAAAAATTGCATGGAAATTGAATACTTTTTTTTAGTTTTGCGAACCTTGAAACAAGATTTTTAGGATTTTTGGCTCCTTTCTCAGTTTTACGATCCCTATGGTAGGATCGGGAATGTTTCTTCAATTATCAAATGTTTATTTTGTACCTGACTCAATTCGCAAAGAAACAAAATCCAAAACACTTTTAAATTATTATTTTCGAAAGTAGTCTTTGTAAGTTTTTTGATAGAACATTTTAACGCTCAAGATCGCGACGTTTTTGCTCCCTCATAAAGAAAATGAAAATCACAAATATTTAAAAAAAAAATTAAAATACCGTTTCAGAAAATGTATTAAAGTAAATAGTCGCTTAAGACCTTTGTAGTTATAGCGACTATAAATAAGCATAATAAAAAAAACATTCGTAAATTAAAGAAACATTCCCGATCCTACCACAAGGATCGTAAAACACAAAAAAGAGCTAAAATTCTCAAAAACTATGTTTCAAGGATCGCGAATCTAAAAGTATACAATTTTTCTGCAATTTCCAAAGTCGAGTTTTCCTGAGTTCTTTCAAGATCCCATGACACGTGAAATGAGTGATAAAAAGTAGCTTTTTTTATACAAAGACCGCTATTATTAACGAAACTTTCGTCAAGATTGGCTTAAATTTGTAAAGGGGTCAGGTCGTAAAGCAAGAATGGAGCTAGTTTATTTGAACAATAATGAATTTTACGAGTCCAAGAGGCAGTAAAACAAACTATTACTCGATTTGCTACAACTAGCTCTGTATTTTTGTTTCCACGGTTTAAAATCTTAATCTAAATTAAGATCGAGCGAAACTTGTTCCACTTCCTTGATAGATGGCAATATAAATTATGGCAGACATTATCGACATTAGTTTCTCATCAGTCAAGAAGGAAAAAAAGTGAGATCTTGAGACGAAAGGTAGTCATTTCTTAAGCAGCAGACGGCTCGAGCCAAAGTCAACTTTTATAATTAGTTACTCTAACAGTAGTATATCTAGGTAAATGTAAATTAGCTCTCCTCGCTCATTTCATTCACATAAATAATTCATTCATATCACTATCAGTGTCAAGATAATCCAACACATAATATCAATTCCCCAAAGTTCACGACCTCGGTTTATGTACATTTTTTACTGACTTACAAAAAAGAGGTGTATCGATTTCTAATTACTGATCAATATCGATCTCCATTTGCGGATTAATCATCTATCGATCTCTAATTACCGCTCAATCTCTCAAATAAATAATATCCATCTCTAATTGTCATTAAGGATCGTCAAAAACAACCAATGAAAATTAAAACTCGAAATGTTTATTTTCATTCTTGGTCGGTAATTTTTTTCACATTTTTCATTTCTTGTCGCAACGGTTTTCATTTTTTGTCGATACATTGATCCTCGGTTTTCACTCATATAGAATCCGAGCATGTCGGGTAAATATTTGCAAAAGGAACACTTTCTATCTTATTCAAAAAGAAGATAAGGACAGACTTCGTCGAATTGACAGTACGTTTTTGAAAAACTATTTTTCCTGTATCACTGAATTCCTACTAAAGTGAAGGCTAAATAAAGGATCGATGATATTGTTTTCTCGTCAATATTTACACTCTTGAAAACGTGAAAATGCATTTGCGAGAATGGAAGTGCAATTCTTCTGGAGAAAAATATTCATAGATTCGCAGCGCAACTCTCGAAACGAGAATCAATAAAACAAACACAAAAAGGCCATTACTTTCGATTTCTATTAGCATCGGGACAATAGCCAGTGATTAATCATTAGCACAGAATAAAATCATCCAGAATTGAAATATCGCCAATCGAAAGTAGAAAATCGAGGTCACTTTTACTAGTGCTTGTAAAATTCACGCTAAAGAAATTCTCTGATCTGATTTTTTTTTACAGAAAATGCCAGGGGCTGAATAAAAGTCCTTGCTAATGTCTTTTGATAAATGCCAAGTGAGATATTTGTTATTGGATGAGTAGAACTGAAAGGATCTGGCTCTTTCAAGGAGTACAGTTGAGAATAAAAGGGCAGATGGATGCACCCGGTAGTACAAAGACGCATTAGGATTGGGTGTGCAGCCGGAAGGTAATCTTGTGGGCCTTTAAAGATTGCAAATTCTCCGACACCCCTTATATACAGACAGGTAGGTATCTAATCGAGTGAAGCAGAGAGGAGGCTCGCTGCTTTTTTTCACCAGAGCTATAAGACGAGGCGAGGTGAAACCGATTTTGAACGGATCTAGCTGCAAACTGCATTCACTATATATCTCCGCCTGTAGTTGCTCTTCCCTCTCTTTCTATCTGTAGTTGCTCTTCCATCTCTTTCTATCTCTAGTTGCTCTTCCATCTCTTTCTATCTGTAGTTGCTGCAACTACAAGATATGTTTAAACTATGTATACTCTACTAAATGTACTGAAAGTTGAGAAGGTATATATATGCGAAATACAAGGGCGAGATGATTTAATACGGAGAAAGGATTCTCCCGTGACTGCGGCATTTACTTGAGATGATTTCCAGATCCCTGATCGCTCGAGCAAAGATAATCCCACGAACAAGCAAACGGGTGCTTTTAAACAAAGGAGGCGACCGCTCAACCATGATCGAAGTTCGTCACGGTACGTGATCGTATCTTGCCGATCGGTCTTTATTCGCCCTTACGACCATAACTCTCTGGGATCCACCCGGAGTCACGATAATCATCGGTCAATGGTGTAGGTGTACTCTTTCAATACACATTACCTGTAACTCCCAACACACTATCACTGCTGCCAGGCCAAAAAGAATTCGCTTTTTTATCTCTCACCTTTCCACTTTATATCCAAAGGTTACTCTCTGCCTGGCAGCCGCACCACTTATTTCAAGCATCTATCGAAACTTTACAATTTTACAACTTTACGACTTCAATAAATTTTTATAGACTGCATATAAATACTAAATAGCCATTCAGTAGTTTATTACATTGTCCCGCACACCTTTTCATCTAGTATTCTTTATTCTATTTTTATTCATCGCAAAATAATCCCTTCAAACCAAAAAAGTCGCCTAAAATCAAAACAATCATTTGCAATCAAAACAATTATTTGCAATCAAAACAATAATTTGCAATCAAAACAATCATTTGCAATCAAAACAATCGTTTAGAATCAAAAGAAACTATACAAACAGCAAAATAGACGATTTAAAAATTTTAAAAAATCATCTAAAGAAATTACTTAAAAGCAAAAAAACAGTTTAAAATCGAAAGAAATTAAAAATGAATCCATTTTACAAAGATGGGTAACGATTTTGGAAAAAAGTTCTAAAGGGTCGAATCCACAGAAAATAAAACTTTACAAGTTTTATCGGACTTTTTGAAAGCAGTTTCAGTTGAATGTCACTGAACTTCCGGTTTATTGTAACTGTTCAGAAACATAAAATTTCCTAAGAGACACTTTTTGGCAAATTTATTCTAAACCATGCTGTTTAGAATTCGAACAGTTTAAAACCAGTATAAGGGAACACATTTTTATTTTTAAACTGAAAACAAGTGTTAATTTCAAATGTTTGAGAAGAATTTTATGCAACTCTTGCATGCGCAATTTGAACACGCTTAGAGAAATGTCCTATGTCACTTGAGCATGCGCATTAATGTCGGGAACAACTTGCACATGCGCATTAGCGTCCTATATAACTTGCGCATGCGCATTCGCGTACTACATAACTTGTACGTGCGCAGTAGCGTCCATCATAACTTGCACGTGCGCAGTAGCGTCCAACATAACTTGCACGTGCGCAGTAGCGTCCATCATAACTTGCACGTGCGCAGTAGCGTCCATCATAACTTGCACATGCGCAGCAGTGTCCCAAATAACTTGCACATGCACAGTAGCGTTCTACACAACAGAAACATAAGCACAAATGTTCCCCACACTGACAAAAATAATTAACGCTCTAAAACACAAACTCTATTCCACATCTAAAGTAAAAATTCTATTTCCATTGAAACTAAAGACCCCATTTCCCCAACGTTCGGAGAAACATTATGAATACACACAGAAAGCGTATTGCTTTAATGTCAGTGGCTGTTTACTGACACAAAAGCGTGTTTCGTTAACGGAACCAGAAAGCCGGAAAATCAGTAAAATTCCGCACTGATTGAAATAAAGCGAGTAAACAGACATAATGATGCCGCTTTAGTTGAAGATTTTCCGTTGAAATATTACGAGCGTGGAAAGCTATTTATTTTCAGATGCTTAATGTAATCGCAAATACGCAGAACCTACATTTCTGAGTGGCGTAATCTCTTAATCCCAAAAGTGTCACACAGAGTGTTGTAAAGTTGGAAACTTCCGATTTCAGTCTTGATAGAAACTCAACCATAGTTGTGCGCAATTCGACGTAATTCTCAAACTTCAAATTAAGTTTGTGATCAGGAGAATTCCAGAAACTTATTCCTTTACGCGAGATTTACGAGTACTACTTTAAAAACCTAATACACTCCCGTGTGATTTGAATATAAAACCGTAAATTCCAATACTCGGATATGATTTCCCGAAATTAACCATTACATCAAGTTACTCTCGTCATCTTCACGAGTTTTAATACAAATCAGTTTCAATCAACTTGTATTCAACCAGTTGCTAATTAAATCCGTAGAATATTATTAATTTGAATTCAAAATCTCATTTTAAAATTTCAATTCAAAATTTCAGTTTAAAATATTCATTCATTCTCAGTGATTTCACGTCGTCGAATTCATTTGCAATGCAATGTAACTAAGTTTTGAATTCAACTTTGAAATTAATAGTTACCTCGAGTCGAAATTTAGGCCCTACGTAACTTCTATAGAAGTTTTAACCCTACTTTGATTCTTTTAGAGTTCAGTAAACCCTCTTATCAATCTCACACTGAAAAAAAAATTCGTGCCAATTTTTGGATTCAATGTATCAATGTAATGTATTCAATGTAATGTTTGGACTTAGTTCGAACTCGGATGGATAAAAATCACTTTTCTAATTATTTTGATTAAATTAAAATTTAATTTCACACAGAATCTTTCTAATTACTTTTTAAATGGTGAAAATAATACATTTTGAAGCGTTTTCATGAGATAAATAGAAGCAGAGCAATTTCAAATTCTCATTACACCGGAACGCCGAGTTTTACAAACCGACTCTATACAGGAGCTTCTTGAAGAGGGTGGGGATGGAAGCAGAGGGAACAAGAGAGCGAAAATCGACGCGCACAGGGACGTAGTAAGGTCTATTTTACTCTACTTTGCGCCCTCGTTAATCCATTCTGCCGTAAGAAATAAAAACTTACGTAAGTAACAATACCAGCATTGTTGTTTATATGTAAATTTTTATTTCGTACGGCATCATAAGGCCCTGAAAATTCAAGCTGAAAGTAGGGTTTAAATTCCGACTCGAGGCAATTTTTATGTTATAAATAAATATTTAATATTAATTAAAAATTAATTAAAAATTATAAATAAATGTTTAACATTAATTTAAAGTTATGAATTCATATTTAGAGTTAAGAATTCGTATTTAAAGTTATAAATTTGTATTTAAAGTTATAAAATGCAAATAAAGTTCCGAACGTTCAAACGAACGAAATTTTTATTCTTCTATTTTTAAAAATCCAGATTTGTCCTAAAATATTTCCTAAAATATTATTTTACGTAACAATTATTAACTCTGCTGTTATTATTGTTTAAAAACAATTGTCCATTTTCATTACAAAGGCGTATTTTTAAAAAATTGAAACGAAAAGAAAATAGTTCGTTCAAATGAACGTTTAGAACTTTAGGTACATGTTATAAATCCATATTTAAAGTTATAAATCCATATTGAAAGTTATAAATCCATACTGAAAGTTATAAATCCATATTGAAAGTTATAAATCCATATTTGAAGTTGTAAATCCATGTTTAGAGTTATATACAAATGTTTACAGTTATAAATAAATATTTAAAATGAATTCCAAGTTGGAAAGATACTGAATATGAGGTTTCATGATATAATTTGGCTGAAAGGGTTGAATGATGGACTCGATTCGAAATAAGAATGGGATTTTGAAATAAGATTCTCGATACTGGGGTTAGAGGTACCGTAATGGAAGAATAACATTGAAGAAATATAACAGAATTTCTGACTTTCGAGTCATACATAATTAAAATAATATTTCTGTTGTCGAACTTGTACAATATCCCATCAACGTTGACAACAATAAATATCATAATTAATGAATGGGCAATAGACACATCGTAAAACCTCTCTCAGATTGTATATTTAAAAATGATGGTCTTTGATCGGAATCAAGACAAGGTCTTTTAGCGTTGACGAGGCATAAATCAAGACGCCTAACGAGTTGAGTTTCGAGCGCTGCAGGCAAGAACCTGAATCCTAACTGACACAAAATATACATATGTGCGGTAGTGTAAGGAAATATACAGACACGTCACCACTGTATTCTCAATTCAAGTGCCGAGCCTGACTATCTGGTCACGAACCCGTCAAAATTTCTAACGCCAGTACTTAACTCAACCATACAAAGCTCGACACTTTCACACCTTGCAAAGCAGATGCTATGTGGGAAGAAGAAGGTGGAATTAAAATTGGCGGTGACGCCTCATTGCTCGGGCTTGCATCGAGAAACAAAAAAATTTCCGCTTAACAGCTGCCTGCGGAAATAAGCCTTGTTTAGATAATATACCAACTCAATGATGCATTCCATGACTAAACCAATGAGCCTTTGACATTGCCGATAAGTTTTTGACTCTCGATTTGAAAATTAAATCGCACCTGGTTGCTTGCCTGGTATTTAATTTAATTCACAGATAAAGATCAGTCGTGGGAATCGTACAATCATTTATATTCCTTGATGACTTCGCAACTTGTAGTAGGTCCTCTAAAGTATTGATCTTTTTCTTTTTTTCTTTTCAATATTCTCGTCGGTATCGTGTTTTTACCAACTTTCTGTACTCCTTTTTTTCCTTTGCAAAAAAATGTGGAGATTTCAGCTAAGAATAAAACAACAACAACAAGTATCTCTTCCAATAAAGATACTGTGAAATAATTATCAAAATTGGTTTTGCTTCTCGGAAAAGGAGAGGCCTGTTAATAGCAATTGCGAAATTATCTAATTAGAAGCAATAAAGAGCGCGAACATCATTAAAGGATTTCCGTAGTTGGTTTGTTTGCGCCCTGAGAATTGCGAGGTTTTAGGGTGTCTTGGAATTTTTCGGTTGGACAAGCTAAAAGTGAGTTAAGCAAACAGGTATTGCCAGATACTTAGGACACTTTCTCTTGGTTTAGAGAACTCAACACAAAAGGAATGTTGAAGCTTTCAGACCTTTATTTAGGGTACACAAAATTATTTGGTGGTTTAAACGAGAATTCGGGTGCAAAGAGAAAGCCGCAAACTTCCAAAAAAAATGAGAGAACGAAGAAGTAGTAGAAATCTGTTGGGACCAATTTCCACGCCTCTCTGCTTGGATTTTCCTCTCTGTTTGAAATTAACTAACCACCTACGAAACCACTAAATGTACAAATCCACCCTTTGTCTCTTGAGTTCTAACAAATGGGTTTTCATTTCAATGGTTTTCTGTTTCACTATGGATTTTTGTAATTGGATGCTCTCACATTCCACTCTGTTTAGTTTTAAAGTACACTTTCAAATATCTACTGTGAAATTCTTTCAAAAACATCCGCTCATTTTAAAGGTCGCTTTTGCAAAAAGCCAGGAAAAAAGTTGCAGTGAAAATAATCTGTCTGGCCTAACAATAATTGAAATTTAGCTTCTCCAATTTGTTGCATCAAAAATAGTCTTTGTCTTTTTTTTCTGATTCAATACAGACGAATAAACAAATTCATGCGCTTCAATCAACCAAGCGCTTAACTGAGTTAACCCATGCCCGACCTACGAAGCAAATGATCGGACAGTTGGTACAACAAAACGCTTCACTCGCAATTAGACTAGCAGGGAGTGTAGGTACCTAGCTATTTTTCACGGTCAAAGACTAGACAACTCTTTTTAAATGTCTCACTAGTGTTGGTATAATTGTAAAATCCTGCCATTAATGTCACTTGTATGCACCTTCAACCAATCAAGCTTGCGAATTAGAAGCGTATTCAAAGTCTATCGGAATCTATTTCAACAACTACACAATCAATGCTGCGGAATTTTACAATTAAAAGCTTCTATTTCAGCAGAAAGAATCACCTTCAGGATATTCTTTTTAATCAAAATTTCAATTTTTAACCAATTACTAAAGCAATTTTTTCATAAAAAAATGTTTTTTAAAATAACAGAATATTTTTTATAGTAAAAGAGTTTAATCAAAAAATATTTTTTAAAGTAAAAGAATATTTATTGAAGATGGTAATTTTAAAGTAAAAGAGTGTTTTTTGAAATAAAATAATATTGTTAAAAATAAAAGAGTATTGTTAAAAATAAAAGAGTATTGTTTAAAATAAAAGAGTATTGTTTAAAATAAAAGAGTATTGTTTGAAATAAAACAGTATTCTTAAAATAAAAGTTATTTTTGATGCAAACAAAGTTACGAACGTTCAGATGAATGCAATTTTTATTCCTGTTTTTAAAAAATCACCAAGTTGAAGTCCACAACGTTTTTTATCAACGATTTAAACTAAAAATATTTGGTAACCAAATATTTTTCTATTTATTTTTTGTGTACAATTATTATCTTGACAGATTTTTTGAAATGTATTTTATTTAACAAATTTTGTTAAAAAGTATTGTAGGCAATAATTTTTATAATATTCCGCTTGGTGACATATTAATTTTTTTCAATCGTTAAAACGTTGCGGACTTCAACCAGGTAAAAAATCAGATTTATCCTAAAATATCTATCACTTTTTTATATATAAATACATATTGTTTTAATACATAAAAGGATATCTCTACAAAAGAACATTTGACAGAACAGGGTTTAATTTTTCAAGAACCGAATAACCGCGTTATCAACAAACGTAGAAAGACATAAAGTATGAACTTCTGTTTTTAACCTGCCGTAAATCTAAAATGCAATTAAATAAAAACGTTCATTTGAGCGTTCAGGACTTGAAGCATCTAGAGAGCCTCTGGTAAAGGCCATAACGGAATTTATAGATTGTACGGAGTACTGCTTCTTTCACGAACCGGTCAGAAGACCATAAATGGTTCCGATTTGCCGGTCTATGGATATGGTACACAGAAAAAGTACCAACGACTAGTATTTTCCTTTAGTTTTATAATTTAAAAAAGAAAGTACAGCAAATACCACTTTTTCCTGAGTGGAATGCGTATCAACATTCTAGAAACGATTGGTGTTCAATAACATATCTTAATGTTACGACATTTAAACTGAGAGTTTAACAAATTATAGAGTTCTTCATTCCGAAGATGGCTTTTTCTCGTTATCTCTTATCCTTTTCCCGACACCTTAAAACTTTTCTTTCGATACATTCACATTAAATAACTACAGGTATACAAACTATTAAAAAAAAAATAGTAAAAACTTGTATAACAAAGCTTATATGCATTGGATACTTAAAAGTATCCAATTGTTATCAAAAATAACAAATTGATGAAGATTTTGTGATCAATTTGATACTTTTTGTGATCAATTTGATACTTTTTGGTATCAAGTTGATACTTTCAAGAAAACTGTCTGAGGAAGCAAAAATCAATGGATTTTTAAAAATGTCAATGTATTTTTAAAAAGGTTAATGTATTTTTAAAAATGTCAATGTATTTTTAAAAATACTGTTTATCGGTTGATTCTCTTTTATTTTTGAATGTACTCTTTGGCATTATTATTGTGTGTTGATCAAGAGCAATTAAAGCTTTGCGTGAAAATGACAGAATTCATTGAATTTCGGTACGCTCTTCAAAGAATTTGAGATGATCGTTTTATTGACCTTCCTATCTATTACCTGTCTTTATTCTCTACTAATTAAATTACTTAATCAACCTAGTAAGTGAACTGTAAAATTAAATTAAAAAGGAACTTTTAAAAGTTGTGTGAAATTTCAGAACTATTTTGTCGACAGACTTATCCGGTACGAATTTTTAAAACCGGCTAAAAAGGTGTTAATAATTTCAATCCCTTTTACTCAGGAATCTTTTATAAGGTGACATTTTAAGAATAAAAGAAGAGTTTTAGCACGTCGGGTTACCGTAAATGAATTTTTAAAAGTGGCTAAAAATGTGTTCGGGGTTCCAACAGTTTTTTTAAACCCGGGAAGATTTCTATAACAGAAGATTTAAATGAAAGTTTATAAATATTGTTGACTATCATAATTTTCTATCATAATTTTCTATCATAGTTTTCTATCATAATTTTCTATCATAATTTTCGATCATAATTTTCTATCATAATTTTCTATCTTAATTTTCTATCATTTTTAGATTAACATTTTTTAAGATAACAAATACCTATTTAAAATTGTAAAACACTACAAGGACTACAGCTTTTACGATTTCAGTTTGATCAATTTTAGTTTTTACGATTTTGTTTTTTACGATTATAGTTCTTACATGAATATCCTTTATAATTGCAAATATTGATTCATAAATTTGATAAAGGTTTTCATTTACGGGTTCATTGCGCACTGGTGTAATTAAACGAAGACCAATTTGAAGTTTTTAATAAAATTAAAGAAGAGCCATTGTCACTTCCGCTATTAAACACGAGGAGTGTTCAATAATTGTGCTATTATCATGGGCACTGAAGGGCAGATTGCGAAAAGGGAAGTGCAGTACACTAGACATCAAAAGTTACGCCACTGGCAAAGGAACGGATTAAGCTCGTTGAAAAAAGGATAATTTAAATATTAAACCAATAAATTGACGGCTTGGAATACCGACGTGAAAGAGGATTACACAAGACTGATGATTTTAACTATAAATCTCTTCAGTTATTAACGAATCTATTATTAATCTACGTTCCATATAAATCTTTAATCCATCAAAATATGATAGATATTGATTATCTCGAGCCCGATTGTCATTTGAGATTTGGAATCAGGACAAACATACAAATACATATTTGTGTTGGAATACATATTTGTCTTCAAATACATACTTGAAATACAGATATACAGAGTGACAATATTGATTCCGAAAATAGGCATCCAATAATGATTCCCAAAATAGACACATATTAGCAACTGAGCACTGATTTCAAAAGTATATTATTGGCGAAATCCGAGGCAAATGGTCGAGCATATGAGAAATTCCGAAAAGAGTTCTGAAATATAATGAGAAAATTGATTCCAAAAAGAGACATATTGAGAAAACTGATTGCTAAGATAGAGGCAATTACAATTGAGAAAATAGATTTCAATCTCAATACATAGAAAAATTGTGTTGCCAAATGAGTATTGTTAAGGATGTTTGTGTGGATTAAAAAGATTGCAGCTGAGTAAACTGTCAACGCGATGTTTCCTTTAATTAGCAGAGGTTTTTGCGGTGGTAAAGTCTATGTAGCCGTTTAAGAGCAACTAGATCTTGGCGATTATCTCTTTTGCAAGATTCGCTGCTTACGGTGTTCTTTATGGAGTGGTTCTCATACTCCCATGCCTACAATTACTGAATGAGCTGCAGCAACATTATTGCTGCGATCCTCAGTCCAAATCGGACGTGCGGCTGGTTGCAAGACTCTCGAGTCTCTCGCCTAGGACGTCTAGGTACTTTATATAGCAATGCCGAATACCGCAAGGAATTGCGTTACACTTGACTCCACTTCTCACAAGTTCTAAACGTTCAATCTATAGCTGGTTGGCTCCTTTAACTTTTCACGTTAACGACATTAAAGCGAGATTGGTGTCGTCACCTTTGCTTTAGCCTTTCATCGTATAATACATGTGCCAGATTATTTCCCACTAAAAGTCAGGTAGTGTGCGCCGACTACTAGATATATCTCAGATCAGTCTGCGACGTGTGCGATCGTTTACACCGACATCACTCGGCATTAAACATTATGATAATCCGAGCTATGCGACGAGAGCTCAGTGTAATTTGGCTTGACGCATATTACAGGGAGGATACAATTGATTTTATCTTTCATGTCATCAAATCTCGCAACCGTTTACATTGAATTATGTCAACTTTTTAATCTCTGTCAAATTAACAACTGTATGAATTAACAACTGTCTGAATTAACAACTGTATGAATTAACAACTGTATGAATTAACAACTGTATGAATTAACAACTGTCTGAATTAACATCTGTATGAATTAACAACTGTCTGAATTAACAACTGTCTGAATTAACAACTGTTGTCTGAATTAACAACTGTTGTCTGAATTTCAACTACATTCAAGAGTAGTTATTCTCAAATTAGAGACTTATTGTTAAAAAGGACAGGTGCATTATAACCATATTTGTAATCACAGAGAATTCGTAATGAAAGGGAATTGGAATCACTTTCTCACTCTGAATAAATAAAATTTTACTCATTCAGAGTGCACATTTCCAACTGTCTCATCAGCGAATTTCGTAGGACAATGAAAGGTGTTCTTTACAAAAAAA
>WNHD01001237.1:9068-29397 GCA_011057455.1 Ganaspis sp. Gsp50
CTTTTTCTATTCGTTTCTTTTTTATTCGTTTCTTTTTTTATTCGTTTATTTTTTATTCCTTTCTTTTTCTATTCGTTTCTTTTTTTATTAATTTCTTTTTTATCCATTTCAGTTTTTTTCATTTCTTTTGTATTAACTCCTTTTTTCGTTCACGTCTTTTTTTATTTATCTACTTTTCTATTTGCTTAATTATTTATTTTTTCTATTATTTATTTGCAAGTAAAAATTAAAGTTACAATTGTATTATAAACTTTGCTCTCGAGAGAAGTCAAGGTCAGGTTTGTAATATGCTGCAAGTGATTGAGTTCTGATTCATTACCGATGTGAATTAATCATTAAAAATCATTTGCAATTTTCTTACAAGTTTCTGAATGTTCTTTTTCTAAATAATTTCATGTAAAGGAAATTCTACAAACAAGTTCCCCTCCTCGAGGGAAAACCTTTGTTTCCAGCTTCTTGAATAGTTACCCAGTCCCAGTTAACAAATTATTTTTATTCCGGTTACTTGTTTTAAAATCGCACACTCTCCAATCGTAAATTATTAAAAATCAGGTAATTATGGTGTAGATTTTATAAAACTTGACTGCGTGTTATAGACAATTAATTTAAACACTATTGTTTTAGAATTAAAGACAAACAAACCGTTTGATTTTGTTATTTCACAAACTATCGTTTAAGATTGTTCTTTGAAATACACATTTTTCAAATCTTATTTTCTTGGAGAAAGTTTATTGTGTTTTGTGAAAGGAGAATAAACATGTGTTTCATTATTACTACGTGATTGAGTCCACGAGGAAATATGATAAATTAAGTATATATGACGTGATTATAATTTTGTGGTTTTCATTCCTACTAATAACTGACATAAAAAATTTGTTCCACAACGAAAGACAGTTTTTATTAAAAGATGAGAAAGTGTTCGTGCAATGAGAAATATTTAAAAAAGTGGTTTTATAAAAAGTGGTTTTATAAAAAGTAGTTTTATAAAAAATAGTTTCGATTTTAAAATTGCTTTACTGCATTATTGTTAAATCATAAATTTGTATCACCAGTTATCATTGAATCGTTCATTAGTCATAAGCCTCATCAAATAAGTTTTATAATCGTAAAATTACACGAAAAGTATTTATTATAGAAAAATTATTGGCGAAAATAATCATTACAATCATAATAAAATAATAATAAAATACAAATGGAGAATGGGTATTATTATATTATTTAATTTCAATTTATATTCAAATTGGGAATAAAAACGAAAACTCAGACTTTCTCGAAGACTTAAAAAAAAGTCAATCAATAAAGTGCATTCAAGTAGAAAATAAAACGTACTTTACTTGATTCCCATTGTCGTTACACATAATGAGAGGGTCTTTAAAGAAAAAAAAAGGAAAAGTACAACGTGAAATTGTCGGAAGACAGTCCTATAATTTTCAAACCACTTTATTGTCTTCTGCGAATAAAGTAGCATTCCGGGTCTTCACAATAATTTCAAAAAGAAAATATAATATTTCCTCTTCTAGATACTTTTTACTCTTCGAATCAGAACCCAAATTAATAATAACAAACATTAAAATTTAAATCCCAATGATTTAGATTCTGATAATTATAACAATAATTTAAATTCCAACAATTGAAACCCTAATAATTCAAACACTAATTCCAAAACTAATTCAAAGACTAATTCCAAAAATAATTCAAACTCTAATTCCAAAACTAATTCAACCACTAATTCAAACACTAACAATTCAAATCCTGATCAAATTTTAATCATTCAAATCCTGTTTAAATTTTAATCATTCAAATTCTAATTCAATTCAAATGAAGCTATAAATATCATCTCGTTTGCATTTCAATATCCTTCGCATTCCTGAAAATCGATTTGCAGCGCATCTGAATTTTTTCATATTTTTAAGAATTGAAAACCGGATCGTCTTAGACGAGTTTAAAAACTTGTATAATGTATGTACAATAAAAAATAATAATATAATTAAATAATAAAAAGGTCATTAACGAGATAGATTTTGCGCTCTATCAATAAATAATAAAATGAATTATATTCGCTTGAACTAGAAAGTACCAATTTTGAATTAGTCCCGTAAATGTGAAGCAATGGGTATAAAACAATTTATCATGACTACAAAATAACTTGTTAACTTAATTTTACGTTCTATCGATTCCATCGAGCGCTCTCGCTTTTGTAACAGAAATCTAAGATTTATAGGTTCATTATAGGTTTTATGTAACGTAAAAAGTATCTGTATCAAACAGAACAACAATTTTAATTTACATCCTATGAACATTTATTAAAATTCAAAGTCAATCAAAGAAGTTTATTTACCAGAACACAAATTTTAATTTACGTGACCTGTATATTTGCCTCATTCGAAAATTATGAGTAAAAGTGAAGAAGAAATAAACAATCAAAGAAACAACAAATAAAGCAACAAAAAAGAGACAACAAATCGAAGAAGAAGCAATTATATAAAGAAACAACAAATAAAGAAAGAAACAACAAATAAAGAAAGAAACAGCAAATAAAGAAAGAAAGAAACAATTATTAAAAAAAAAACAAATAAGAAAAAAAAATTTAATAAGAAAAAAGAGATTCAGTAAAAAATGTTCAACGTCCGGGAAATTATTTAATTATCAGGACTAATTAATGAATGCGCTTTTTTACAACTTGAACAAAAAAGAAGAAATAAAAAAAAGAAGAGAGATTAATAATTGAACTCGGAAGTTTCGAATTAAAGAAGTGTGGCATTTGAGTGGAAAAAGAAAAATAAAGCTGATGACTTTTCGACCGTTGGACCAATTCTATTTAAAAGGACTCTCGAAGGATATCGATAAGGATTGGATGTGCGTATTCATACACAACGAACATCGGTATTGGAGCAGCTGTTACGATAGAGGCACGCGTCCAACGGTCGCGGCAGCTGTCCAGAAAATTTTCTACAGTCCCTTCGACCCAAGTTCCATGACTTTTGGAGCACGTAGGAATACAGAAAAAAAAGCTATGATCCTTGATATACTGCGAGGCTTGAAAGGTTAATCTGTTCTACGTGTCACCTGTATATTTATAGCCTCGTTTGAAAATTTCCTTTCTAGTATATTTTCTACGACATTGGCACAATTCACAATTTTCTTTTGCAAAACACGTGAGAAACTTCTTTCTCCTATCTCGTATTCTTATTCAAATAGAATAAGAATAAATTTAATTAAATTTAAATCTAGAGTTTAATTAATTATGATTCAATGATTATGTTTAATTCTATTTGATTTAACGATTCTATCTAATTTTATTTGATTCAACGATTCTATCTAATTCTATTTCATTCAACGATTCTATCTAATTTTATTTGATCTTTGTTTCAATGATTCTATTTAATTCTATTCGATTCAAAAGATATATTTCAATTTAAACTATTTTAAATACAAAGCAATAAAATTAGATAATAAATTTATCCCAATTCGAAAAATAAAATGCACATTTCATTCTTATCATCTCGTAAAAATTATTTCTTTTATAATTTCCAAATAATAAACCCGTAATTTCTAGAAGCTAATTAATTACATGATATTAAAGACGAAAACCCCGATTATCAGAATTTGATTTCCTGGGTCCGAAACTATTAATAAAAATGAAGCAATAAACAAAAAAAACAAACAAACAAAATAACAAAACGAAAAACAAACAAAATAACAAAACAACAAACAAAAATACACAAATAAAAGCGATGGACAAAAAATGAAAAAATATAAAATTGTTTAGTGCTCGAAATGTAAAAACTGTAATTGAAGGGATAGAATGCAAAATAAGAAAACGATTGGTTTTCGGAGCGAAACTGAAGAACTAGAGTGTAGACTCAATAAATTTCCCTTTCGAAATACCAGTCATTCCAACGTATTTTCCTGTTGCAGGGTGATTTAAATTCACCCCTCGTGTGCAGTAAAGGAATTATTTGAGTCGACTGTAGCAAGTCCCTACCCCACGAAGAGACTTCGGGCCCGTATTACACGAGCCCCGTGACAACCCCTCTGCATCCTGGACTCCAACAGTCGCACCAAAAGCCAGCGAAACGCCCTTTGCGCATCTGCTACAAGGGAATGAGGCAGTTTGTCCGCAGCAACCGTTGAGTTCGGGTCAAGGAAGTAACGGTAATGTTTAACGAATCTTCCTTTCAATAAACTCCACTCAGCATATCCTGCACTGCTACTTCTGCGACTCCACATTTTCTTCCTGCAAACAAAATCAAAATTAGTCTCAGTGAAAAAAAACTACCACTAAAATTATCAATAAAAAAAACCCAAAAATCACCACTAAAGGAAAATTTGTTTAAAGTGTTCAAAAAGTGACTTGAAAAAATCGCGAGTTTTCGCGAAATCGGAACAGTTTTTAAAAGGATTATTGAAGAAGTTATCAAAGAAGGTATCAAAGAAGGAAGTTTTTACAAAAGTTATAGACAGAAAGAAAAAAACAAACAAAAAGAAGTTTTTAGGAGAGTTATTAAAGAAATTTTTACAAGAATTATTAAAGGATTTTTTACAAGAGTTATTAAAAAAGTTTTTACAAGAGTTATTAAAGAAGCTTTTACAAGAGTTATTAATGAAGTTTTTACAAGAGCTATTAATGAAGTTTTTACAAGAGTTATTAAAGAAGTTTTTACAAGAGTTATATTAAAAAATTTTCTGCAAAAGTTATTACAAAAGTTATTAAAAAAGTGTCAGACAAAAGTAGTTTCGATTACTCCAGAAAAGTTTTACAGAAAACGGTTGTTAACAAAACGACAATCAAGTTTCCATTGAGCTGAAAAAAGTGATTATTAATGAAAAGCAGTTTCTATTTAACACAAAGAAGCTGCAACTTCAGTTTTTATAGAGAACAAAGAAACGTTTGCAAATAAACACCGCTTTTAAAACAAAGAAGCGAGTACTAATAAAAAAATTTTATTCTACGAAAACGTAATTGCTAATTGTTTTCAATCATCATCGATTACAACAAATTGGCGTTTTGAATTATTTATATTTTTTTACAACTTCGAAGCGATTTCTACTTTTTTGCAAATTCGAAACAATTTCTATTTTTTAAGTTCAAAACAATTTCTATTTTTTACAAGTTCGAAATAATTCTTACTTTTTACAACTTCAAAACAATTTATATTTTTAAAACTTCGAAACAATTCCTACTTTTTACAAACTCGAAAATTAACAATTTCTATTTTTTACAACTTCGAAACAATACCTACTTTTTTCAACTTCGAAAATTAACAATCTCTGTTTTTTACAACTTCAAACAATTCCTACTTTTTACAAGTTTGAAACAATCTCTATTTTTTACAACCTCGAAACAATTTCCACTTTTTTAATTCTAGACTATTCAAGAGCGACTCGAGTCAAAACAAAAAACGAGAAAGGAATGATCAAACGAGAAAAAAACAATTTTTAAAGCGTGGATGAATCCAAAGCCATCGTCGAAGATCTTCGTCCAAACGAGTAAAAACGGCATTTAGAAGCATAATACCAAAGATGTGCATAAAGAACTTTTCAGGACTCCAGAGACCAATAATACCATTGCGTCCGTCCGTGACCCGGTCCCTGGAAACCTGGCAGACACCTACCTTTGTCAGCAGTGTTTTCATCTTACTGATAAACCGCCGTCAATGATTCTAACCGCATCAAGTGGGTGTTGACTGATAAAGAGCACACAAGAAGCAAACATAAGTGCATTCCTCTATCCAGTGCAGTTCAATGATCGGTTATTTGCCTGAACCGGTCGAGCCTCTAATCACCATTTTTCAGATCAGATGACGCTGATTCATCAACCTTTTCAAAAACAATTTCCCTATCAAACTCTTCTAAACAATTTCCCCTATTAAACCCTTTCAAACAATTTCCCCTATCAAACCCTTTCAAACAATTTCCCCTATCAAACATTTCCAAACAATTTCCCCTATCAAAAACTTCCAAACAATTTCCATTTTCAAACACTTCCAAACAATTTCCCCTATCAAACACTTCCAAACAATTTCCATTTTCAAATAAAACCATCATTCGGAAATAATCGCCATTCGAAAACAATCATCAGAAATAATCGTCATTTTAAAAACAAACGTTGAATCGAGACTAATCAGCAGCCTTTTTAAAATCAAACGCTTCATTCAGAATTAATCAACGATCGTTTTCATGACATTGGGATTCAAAAAAGAATCGAAAGAAGAGAAAGAAACGAAAGAATCGAAAGAAGCGAAAGAAACAAAAGAATCGAAAGAAGCGAAAGAATCGAAAAGCGCGAATTGAAAGAAGAAGAAGAGAAAAAAATAGAAAAAGAAGATGAATCACCCGAAGGAAGCAACGCCGGTGCACTGTTACACGAACCCGTCCTTCTGCAGACAATCGGAGTTCATTCATGATGACCGCAATGACCTGCCGCCACCTCCACAATTCCAGGGGGACGATCTCCCCCTGCCTCCACCCCCTCAGCAGCTGCAGATGCAGCATCAGTACGGGCAGACAAATCCGGCTTTTCAGAGTCAGCCGGAAACTGCAGCGGAGATTCAACCACGGAGTAATCTTGCGCAGGAGCGATATTGTTATCTTGAAGAGACGGGACCACCTAGTCACAAAAGATATGGCAGTCTTCCGGTTCAAGAACAACGCATGACCTACACACAGTCCTCGAGATATGAGTATATTCAGGACGACGAGAGAACTCAATTGCACAGAACAGGGTCTTCGAGGTATGAGTTCATTCCCCATCAACAGGTGTCCCGTTCTGCACCACCGGTCAACCAAGACAGCGGACAACTCCAGCTGCGGACCAGCAGGAACAACTCGGCACGATATGCGGTTGTACCGGGTGACCAGGAGTACCAGGACAACGAGACTTCTTGGAATGGAAGCAGAGTCATTTCTCCGATTAGAAAGCAAATCAGCACACCGCAAGGTATAATTTTAATGAAGAGCTTCTTTGTAGAAGATTTTCAATTGCTATACAAGCTATCCAATTGTGATGATATTTTATGCTTTTTTTCAAGTTCTTTGTGCTATTTTTCTTCTAGAGATTCATGAGTTTGTAAACAAATCGATTATCCTGGTGTCCGTTTGATCGAAGCTTTGTTGATTTCAAATTCCGTTGATAAATTTGATTGATTTTAATTTTGACCGAATTTAAAATTCGGTTGATTTTATCTTCCATTAATTTACACTTCCGTTGATTTTAAATTTGATTGATTTTAAATTCGGTTGATTTTAAATTCGGTTGATTTTAAATTCGATTGATTTTACACTACCGGCCAGAATTGAGAGACCACCCCTGTTTTTAATGAATGAAAAACGTGTTTAAACATGAAAAGTATAAAGTATAAAATTCTGGTTCATTTTTTTCCTAATAGGCAATAAAATTTAGAGAAAAATGAGACCTATTTCCTATTATCCTTTTGTCAATTTTTCAGTTAGATATCTTTAAAAAAGTGGATTTTGCAGTGTTTTATAGAAATTGAAATAATTTCTTAGTTAATAAACGTTTTTGTTGACCCTAGGCTTATTTCAAAGATAATTTCCTACAGTATTCGAATAACTTATAGCCATTAATTTTTCCCTTTAAAAATGCAAGCCTCCAAAGCTGCATCAAAAAAGTTTGAAAAATTGATTGAAATATGTTTGCACCAAAATTAGCTTTGTAAAATATATAAAACATAAAAGTGTTTTAAACTTTCAAGGGGATTTCAAGAAATGCGTTTTCTTAAATTTTATTAAACATTTTTGTATTAAAAAAATATTTTTGAAATTTTCGAACTTTTTTGATGCAACTTTGGAGGCTTGCATTTTTCAAGGAAAAAATTAATATCTAGAAAGTTATTCAAATTCTACAGGAAATTAGCTTTAAAATAAGCCTAGGACCAATAAAAAACGTTTATTATTTTATAAATTATTTCAGTTTTTAAAAAACACTGGAAAATCCACTTTCTTAAAAATATCTAACTGAAAAATTGACAAAAGGACTTTAATTAGGTCTCATTTTTCTCTGAATTTTATTGCCTTTTAGGGAAAAAATGAACCAGAATTTTATACTTTATACTTTTCATGTGTAAACACGTTTTTCATTCATCAAAAAATTCTCTCAATTCTGGCCGGTAGTGTATAACTTCTGATGATCGAAATTTACTATGATCAAAGTTTTTCTTGATTCAAACTCCCGTTGTTTCAAACTTTTGATAATCCAAACTTCTGTTGATCCAAACTTCCGCTTATTTAAACTATTATTGATCCACAATTGTATTGATGTCTAAATTTCCGCTTATTTAAACTCTTATTGATCCATAATTGTGTTGATATAAACTACTGTTGATGAACTGTTTTTGACATAAACTTGTTTTCATAATAACTTCTTTTGACATAAATTAAATTTGACATAAGCTTCTTTTGAGATAAACTTCCATTGATTCAAACAATTCTCCAAACTCCTTTTTTTGAAACTTCTGTCAATCCGAACTTCTATTGATTTAAACTTCCCTGGATTTTAACTTCCATTGATTTAAAATCTTATTGATCCAAACTTCAGTCGATATAAACTCCTGGTGATCGAAATTTATTATGGTCCAAGTTTTTGTTGATTCAAACTCCCGTTGTTTCAAACTTTTGACAATCCGAACTTCTGTTGATCAAAACTTCTGTTGATCCAAACTTCTGTTGATCAAAACATCTGTTGATCAAAACATCTGTTGATCCAAACTTCTGTTGATCAAAACTTCTGTTGATCAAAACTTCTGTTGATCTAAACTTCTGTTGATCAAAACTTCTGTTGATCAAAACTTCTGTTGATCAAAACTTCTATTGATCCAAACTTATATTGATCCAAACTTTTATATTAATCCAATATTCCGTTGATTACTCTCATTGATCTACAATTGTGTTGATTTATTGAAGCCAAAGTTACTTCCTGCTTTTAATAACAAATGAATATTCAATCTTAAAGTGTTTATACAATTTTCTATAAAAACACATTTATCCTGAATCATTAAAGTTCGACTCAAAGGCAAATATTTTGTTTGATATAATGACAAATCGGAAATTCGATCGAACTTAAAATATATTTAAAAACAAATTGAATCTTGAATTTCAAGGATGTAAAATTGTATCGAATTGAAAACAAATTTTGAGTTGTACACTCTTCCATATTTTATTTTTTGAAAAAATAATGTAAACGATCTTCGGAAGGAAAATTGAAAAAAGCTTTTGTTGTTTTTTCCAATTTTCCTTTCGAAGATCGTTTACATTAAATTTTCAAAAATAAAAATAATTACATTTTGTTGAATTAAAAACAATGAAATATTTAACGTTTTATTGAATTAAAAACTATGAAGTATTTAACATTTTATTTATTAAAAGCATGCAAGTATTTAACATTTTCTTGATTAAAAACATGTAAGAATTTAACATGTTGTTGATAAAAAACAAAGAAATATTTAAAATTCGATTAAACTTTAAACATAAATATTTAATTTTAAGTTTGAAATTCGATTTACTTTTAAATTAATTTGAGACTCAAGGTCGGGTTCCTAATTCTGAAAACTGTTTCTCGTTGATTGGAAAATACGATGCTTCTTTTAATGGTCTGCTAATCACGAACTATATGTTATTAACGATCGTAAAAGATTACGAGCAATACGTAATTTGTTTTTGTTGCAAACCGTATAATGCGGTAAAATTAAAGATTTGCTTTTTTCAAGTAAAGTCCACATTGCAGAAACAATTTCTTTTAATTATCTTTCACTGATTGCTGTAGTTTCATTTTATGGATCTTTTATTGATCGTAATTGATAATAAAGGATTTGATGAGATTGTGATCAATAATAGTCTCGGCATTTTTATCTAGCTTGATTAAAAAGTAATAGTTAAAAAGTATAGACAAAAAGTAGTCTTCTTTCCAAAAGAATACCAATTGTACAATTAAAGCTGATCTATTAAAAAAATATCAATAAAAAGATTAATCATTGCAATCGTTTACTAAATTAAATGCAATTATGTACTAAATTAAATGTAATTATGTACAAAATTAAATGCAATTATGTACTGAATTAAATGTATAATTATGTACCTACAAAATTAAATGCAATTATGTACTAAATTAAATGTATAATTATGTACAAAATTAAATGCAATTATATACAAAATCAAATGCAATTATGTACGAAAATTAAATTATATTAATTATAACACAATTTTCATCATGAAATTTAATGTCATTACATTGAAAAAATTACATAATTTATATTTTACTAATAAACAAAGCCAATAATATTCTACAATTATTTTATTGTTTCAAGAAACTCTAAAATAAAGTCTGAACACTTTGGATTTGTAATTAAAAAAGCTGATCAATTTTCCCGTGGAAGTAAAAATTTAAAATTA
This sequence comes from Ganaspis sp. Gsp50, assembly GCA_011057455.1. NCBI lineage: Eukaryota > Metazoa > Arthropoda > Insecta > Hymenoptera > Figitidae > Ganaspis > Ganaspis sp. Gsp50. The sequence continues at coordinate 19,476 of WNHD01001237.1, forward strand.
TAATCATTTGTAATTATTATCATTAATTGTTATCATTAATTGTTATCATTCATAATTGTTATTATTAATTGTTATCATTTATAATTGTTATTTACAATTTTTATCATTACCTCTTATCATTTATAATTATCATTTATTGTTATTAATCATATTTAAAGTACCTACTCAGTTTTTTGACTAAAGAGAAATTTTAAAATACATTTTAAGAGTTACCTTACCCTAAAAGTTTTCCATTTGCAGGTCGATACACCAGTTTGCCTTTGGAAGAACCTCCAGCCCTTCCAGACAGGAATATCCCAGAATTTTCTGTATCTCCTCGCAATAACATTGCAACCCAAAAACTCCATGAAATCCTGACCACTCCCAGGAAACCCAGGTCACGGTCAGAAGAAAGAACGTTGTCTCCCAAAAGGCATCACAACGCCCCTCAAACTGGAACTCCTCAAAGGCGGGCCTTTAGTCCTGGAAATTCACCATCAGGTATTACAATTTATTTTCAAATCATCAATACAAATCACTTCAAACGTCAGTCGTCACTAATTCAAATTGATTAACATGATCTAACTTTCAGTCAATCAAAATTTCAGTCGATTTCAATTCATCAATATTTTAGTCGATTTCAATTTTAATTTGAAATGTAATCCTTCAAATTTCAATAAAGTTTTTATTGATTTTGTTATTGATTTGTTATTGATTTGTTATTGATTTCCTATTGGTTATTTATTGATTTCTTATTGATTCAAAATGTGACTTTTCCAAATTATAATTGACGCTATTTACAAACTTTATTTTTTCCAATTTCAATTGATCTTTGCATATTTACAAATTTTAATTGCAACTGTTTTCAATCGATTCGAACTTGAATAGTTTTAAATGTCAATCGTTTCAAACTTATTTTGTCTAATTTCGAACTGGATTTGCATTTCGATTCTAATTCTAATGTTTCTTAGAATTATAAAACCAAAGAATTGTCGACTGTAGATGAATAATAAAAATCCTTATCTAAGCTCAGTGATTTTGTGAGTAACAAAAAATTGTTATGCTATGTTGTGCCATTGTTATGTCAATAACGGAATACATTTTACGTTAATTAATAGTTAAATTAATCATTTAATTAATTAAATTAATCATTTAATTAATCAATTAAATAGTTCATTTAATTAATTAAATTGACTGAATTCGCGTTCCTTAATGATTGCAAATTAACGTTTATGATTTAATTACTTGTTTAAGGTCGAGCTTTGAGTCCAAACCCAAGAGGAACACCTGTTGGAACTCCACAAAATAGAGCGTTTTCGCCAAGTGGACCACAGACTTCCACCCCTAATAAAGAACCCTCTGCTAGAAGATGTCTACCACTCAACGAAAGTTCTTCTCGCCAACAAGATCTTTGCCCTGCATCAAATTGTGGCAAATTGCGTTATGTAGGCACTGCTCCTACAGACCTAGTTCAACTGGATCAAGGATATTCAATATCCCGGTATCAATATCTCCAAAGTGCAAACGACACCATGCCCATGGTGTCCAGTCCTCTCAAATACCAAGTTGTTCCACCTGATCAGAAAAGATGTGGGTATCAAAGCGTAGAAAATGCATTTATCGCCAGAACTGCAGTGGTAAGTTCTGCAAAAGATTATTATTATAAATTAATAAATTATAAACTAATTAAACTAATTAGAAACTTGTAAAAATTTATTACTAATTTCTTTTTTTAAATTTTATATTCGTGACTTATTTAGAAAACTAAAAGAACATTTAGAAAATTAAAAGAACATTTATAAAACTGAAAGAACATTTAGAAAATTAAAAAAACATTTTAAAAATGACTATCTTCCTTGATTGCGTTTTATTAATAATTTATAGGTACAACGATCTTTTTCGTTGTAGAAATTTTTTGTGTTGTGAAAGTAGACTTTAAAGTGATGGAAATATTATTTCTGATTTGCTGTAGGTACATTAAAGTGCATTTCTAGGTGGCTTTTTACATAAATTGATTTTGTTTTTAGGTACCTCCGTTATCGCCACCCACCAGTGAAGCAAATACCACCTTGGCAAGTGGAGCAGAAAAGTATGACAGCAAAAATGCGCCACTTCTTTTGGTCCTCGTTGGAATTCTCACCTGTGGCTTGGCGTATTACCTATCATTAACTCAAGGAAGGAGGTGAGATTTTCACTTGCTTCAATAAATCTGAAAAAGTTTAGGCATTTATTATTCGTCTAACTGGAAAATGAAAATAAAAACTGGGGAATTGGATAAAAAGTTAAGTGTTGGAATTGAAAGAAAAAGAGAATATTTAAAAAGAGAAGATTTAAAGAGAGAAAGAGAAGTATTAAAAAAAGAAAGAGAAGAATTGAAAAGAGGAAGGGAAGAATTTAAAAAAAGAGAAGAATTGAAAACAGAAAGAAACATTTAAAAAAGAGAAGAATTGAAAAAAGAAAGAAAAATTAAAAAAAGGAGAAGAATGGAAAAAAGAAAGAGAAAAATTGAAAAGAGAAAGAAAAAAATTGAAGAAATAAAAAATTGAATAAACACTATTCTCTGTTGTGCATTTTGAAATTTTTACAACAAATTAACAATTTAATTTAATTTAATTTAATTTCTTAAAATTAATAAATTAATTTAAACTTCGCTTTAAAAAAGAAGTATAGTATCAATTTTTCCATTTTTTGTAAAAATCATTGCTGAAATAGATAAACTTGTTAATAACAAATTTATAAACACTATATTTATGAATAATAAATTTATAAACACTATATTTATGAATAATAAATTTATAAACAGTAGTATTTATAAATAATACATTTATAAACAGTATTTATAAATATAATTTGATATCGATTTCACAATTAACTGAAACATCATTCTAGACGTTTTTTGCTAGATTTCGATTCAATTACTATGAGAAATTACAAATTGAATTTTTATACACATCAATGGCTCAAAAATTGTGCAAATTGAATTGTTTTTCGACTCGATCAACATTTTTTCACAATGAAAGTTGACGTTTTTTGCGACCCAAAGAAATGTAATAAAAATTGGTGTATTTTCTTAGTGGTTTTTTCTAAATATATATACACGTAAAGATAAAAAATAAAAAATGTTTTACACATAAAAAATTCTACTGCGCCAATAAAAATTTTTTATATATAAAAAAAAATTACTTTTTTAAAAGAAAAAATGGAAAAAATTTGTTACAAATACAATTTTTTGTACATTACAGAAAATAATAAAATACTGAAGAGGGCCCAAACAAGGGTCGAAACGTCTAAACAAAATTTAATATAAATTTTATTTTAATGACCCTAAAACTACTAAGAAAATACACCAATTTTTATTTTTTCACAATATTGGATTTTTAAAAAAATGAAGATATTTTAAAAATCTAAAAATTTATGGACTTTAAATTCTGATATCTTCAGATATTCGAAAAATTTGTTCCCATGCAAACAAAATTTCCAATAAAAAGTTCCAGTGCCTAAGAACTCTCTTGTTCCAAAAAAGGATCGCAACTTTGTTATCTTCTTTTTCTTCAATTGTAATTTTCAAAAAACGCCGAATTTCATATTGAAGATGATGATTATTGTAATTCTGAAACATTTGAAACAAAATAGTTAAAACGCATCACTATAAAAATTAAATAACAATTTTAAAGTAAAATCATAAAAATCAATTTTTTATAAAATCTTATAATTATTTTTTATAAAATTGTATAATTACTTTTTATAAAATTGTATAATTATTTTTTATAAAACTGTATAATTACTTTTTATAAAATTGCATAATTATTTTTTATAAAATTTAAAATTTTTAAAAATTGCATAAATTGAAGAAACAAGTATTTACCTAATTTAATTTTTCAGGTACTATTTCGACAGCGCAATCGTTTGTGGATTGTGTTGTGCTCTTGCAGGTGCTTCTAGGAGTTTGAGGAAAACCTGGACAGGTTTGGGTTTGGCGGGATTGTCAGCTTTGAGTTGTGCAGGACTTTTGCTCCTTGCTGTAAAAGCACCAAAAACAGGCACTCCCCTTCATGACGTGACAGCAGGTGCTTTATGTGGAGTTTCCATTTTAGGAGCATCTCTTGCTCTTTTGGCTGTTCTCAAGCCGAGATGCAGCTGTGGAAGACACAGAAGAGTCCATTCTTGGATTCCTAGATTTTCACCTTAATAATATTTTAACAAACTGCACATAAATTCACATTTGTAAAAAATAAGCTTTATATTGTACATGAACATATAGAAAGTCTCAAAATCTTTTTTAAGCATTTAAAAATACTTTGAAAGTGTTCAAAAACAAGACTTTTATGATTGAAAAATGTTTGATTTTAATGTAAATAAAAATGAGGCTTTTTAATAATAGTGTATTAATATAATTATTTTTTATAGTAATTAATAAAATGAAGGATTTGATGAATAGAATAATAAATCGATATTCTTTATTTTATTGAATTAAGAAGTTTTAAGACTGTGGCTCATTTTTATTTGTATTAAAACAACTTCATTTGTTAAACTTTATTTATGACTGAACATTTTTATGATTGAACATCTTTATGATTGAACATCTTTACGATTGTACATCTTTATGATTGAATATCTTAATGATTGAACATCTTTATGATTGAACATCTTAATGATTGAAAATCTTTATTTACGATTCAACATCTTTATTATATTAGAAGATTTAATTAAAGTTGAGATAAACCATTTTAGTCTTGGTTTTATAATTTATTGAAAATCCAGAGTTATTTAAACCATACGGATTTTGTAATCTTCCAATTTCGAAAACTGGTGTAATTGATGAAATTTCCAAAGCATAGTAATTTAGAGTAAATTTCAAATTCTTTGGTAGTTTGAAATTTTGTAAAAATTTTAATATTAGACGAATATATTAAAAAACCCAAGTCGCAAACTATTTTCTAAAATATCTTCAGGTGAAGATATTTATCACATATTTTAATATCGACAAAAAACAACGACGAAGTCAATATTATCGATATTTTGAAATTTATCAAAACCATAATTTACGAAAATAATAATTTTATCATGCGAGTATTAAATAAAAAGGTTCTGATACATTTTGACACGACTTTCAATAACGTTGATTTCGTCTTGAAAAGAATTAGTTCTCAAAAATAATTTAGAAAATGACCCTATGTATGAAAAATGAGAAATAGATTTTTAGTTGCAAACCAAATTCGACATTGTTTCGAAGTTAACAATGTTTAATTTTTTATAAACAATAGTTTGACAATAATAAACGAGTATTTAAAAATGTTTCGACCGGTGTAAAAATGAACCTACTTATAAAAAATGAAATGAAACTTTTTATGTATAAAAATTAATGACATTTTATGTATAATATAAAAATTAATGCAAATAGGTTTGAAAAACAAATGATTTCCACATTGAAAACTATACAATATTTGTAAGAAGAAGTTTTGTCCTAAAAGGAAGAAAATAAGTGAAATTAGTCATAAGCATCATCGACAATTTTTTAAACTTGTCGATATTTTTGTAAACCAAAACGAAATATACAATTTTTAAGCAAGAGAATCTTGAGTTTTTTTAAAATGCCAAAATTCCTATATTTTTGTAAAAAATCTTAGAATCTTTATACAAAAATACAAATTTGTAATTTAATAAGCAATATTTAGCAAACTATAAGCAAACTTTTATTAACAGCTAATAACTTACATAAATCAGTAAGAGTATAAATAAATAACTAATCTCCAATAATTTATTATTTTTTATTAATTTTTTGGGTATATAAAAAGTTCCATTATCTGCTTAATTTAAAACACACAGAAGAATCTCAAACTTTAAGGATTATGATTCATCATCGTGGAATGCTTAGTATTTAAACAAGTATAATAAGTTACTTGTTAAGCTGTCAATAACTTGCAAATTTTCTCTAACAGTATACAATATAATTTACTAAAATAATAATTTTATTGATTGAAAAAATCGACGAAGTCTGTAGTACTAACAAAATTATTTCATTACTAAATTTTTGGTTTATCAAAAATCAGAAACTTGTAACAACTGTTGAAACTAAAAATAACAAATATTTTCTCAGATTATTATCGATGATTTAAAATAACCGGAGATTGTTAAGTACATATAGAATTATGTTCTTTTTCTAACAATACTTCCTGTAGCCAAGGTTTAATATTTTTTTATTGGCACGATAAAATCAAACATAGTCTTTTCAAAAGGAAACGATTATTATTTAATTTTTGTTTATTATCAATTATTTATACTCAAATTTTCATAACTTAGAGATTTATTTCCTGCTTTTTAACAGAACGTCGTACGATGTTCGAGAATCAGTATCGATCTAAGCTAAATTATTTTAAGCAAGGTATCACTTGACCTCTTATGGTACATTTTACAAATTATCACCTTCCACATTTATAGTCTTGTAGGCTATGTCCTCATAATTGCATATGTACATAGACTTACATTAATCCATTTTTAAAATTTAAACTCACGCACCATTTGTTTTTATGCTCCAAAACAAATTAAACTCAAAACTGCTGCTCGTCAAGCTTTAAGACTAGTGTCTGTGACAAATCAAAAATCCAAATTAATCAATTGTATTTCATTTTTATACTCTTTCCCACTTCACAGATTTTCAGTCCCTCAAAAAATACAATTCTCTTGGTAAACAATACACATTTTGGAAAACGATTCAATCCTCATATAAAAACACTCGCCAACTTTACTTAAAATAATTATAAAATTAAGAAAGCTTAACTAAAAAAAAAAAAAAAAAAATAAAATTCAGTGCTTATTAACCAGGACTGCAAACTCTGCTTGAATCAAAGAATTTGCCTTTTTAACAAACGACTGATTGCACTGAGCTAATGGGACTAATTTCTAAAATTTGGAAAAATTCCGTCACTAAGTTGAGTAAGAGTTTTTGTTGAGTTTTTAAAACAAGAGATGCCAATTGGAAATCAAAGTGTTAAGTATTTTAAAGTGTCATATATCAAAATGAAGAGGATTATACCTTCGAATTAAAATACTTAAAATACAAAATGTATATGTTCTTTTTCCCAGTACCCACTGCGCTATAAAAAAAAGTTTTAAAAAAATTCTATACACTTATCGAAAAAAAAGTCAAACTTAACGACTCTTATTCATTCGCTATCTCAGTAACATAGCGTTTTTTAAAATCAGCGTTTATGCGGTACTAGGCTACACAGTGCCCAACCCTTTGCTTTTTACGAATCAACACTATCGAATTGTCGGACTGTTTATCATTAATGATACTTTTTCATACGCATACTCTAAATTCTTTGCAAGTCCAGCACAACATCCATTTTGTTGAATTGTTTGGAACCTGTATGTCCTGAAATTCTTCTCTTTGTCTATATACGTTACTGCTGCCATTAGGGGACACATAATGATTTTCGAATGATCTTGGAAATTTATCTATGGAAAGAGAAAATTTCATAAATTATTAATTACATTCGTTGTTTTATTTATTTTACAAGTGCGCTCTTTTTGCTTATTTTTTTCTTTCTTTTTTTAATTTTAATTCATTATTGTAATTCAATTTATCCTACATGCATAGTTTTTACGTTTACAACAATAATAGCTGTTTCTTGTTCAGTATCAAGCGAAAACTGGGAGTCGCTTTTATTAAGAGGTTTTTGAATATCAAAAAGTACATTTCGATGTACTTATGAACAAAACAAAAGAAACAAAAGAAAAAAAGGATAAAAGAAAAGGAACAAGAAAAAAAGGAAAGAAGAAAAGGGAAGAAAGAAAAGGAAAAAAGAAAAAAAGGAAAAAAGGAAAAAAGAAAAAAAGGAACAAAGAAAAAAAAGGAATAAAGAAAAAAAATGTACAAAGAAGGAGAAATTTGTAAAAAACGAGATAATTAACATTAAGATCTAGAAGTATTCCACCGAATTGCGTCCCCAGTTAGTAATTTACGACAATCGGTAATATATTTTTTACATTTGATTCAAAATGCCTAGAAGTTTCGAAAAGCTAGAAATTAAAAACTTTCATTTAATAAAATTGATGTGCATGATTTTATAACTGAAAATATAAACAGAAGCTCAAGCAATTTGTTTAAAAGCAATTTTCAATTGCAATTTCAACAAAAGCAATCTTTACAAAAATTAGAATGTTGAAAACTGAATTTACTCACTTGAACAGATCCATTGGTCAGTTGCATGACAACTGCAGTTTGTGTCCTGAACCATTGGTTCATGTAAGGTATTCTCGAAAGCGCATCACTTTGTTTAACGGCAACAGCCCCGCCAGCTTTCATCAAATGTTCTGTCATGTATCTCAAAAAGAAATTAAGCAATTTCATTTTCTTTTCTAAACTAGTTGGATAGGAATTAGCCGTATAGTACAATTCTTTGCCATCTCGATTGATGTAGTGAATGTTATGTCCATTCGCCAGCATAATTAATCGCGTGCCATCATTATACATTACTCCAACACCATCATCCGAGAGTTGATAACCGAAACCATACTTATCTGAATAATCCACCCATTTACTGATCCAGACGAATGGCTGAGCATCTGGATCTGTCATTTCATCTGCAATTAAAATCGCCGGTTAATATTCGCTACGGAAAAGAATCGGAATTTAAATTATTATGCAAAGGATATGCAAGGGAAATGCAAAGAATCATTAAATAATATCCTTCAATAAATTAAAAAGTACGAAATAATATCCTTTGATAAATTGAAAAGTATTAACAACATATTTTAGGAAATTGCATGCCTGCGAGTTCCACGAAAATTTGGTAAGGTCTTGGAGGATCTGGATAGAAGGAAAATTGGAATAAACAAAATGAAGAAACGAGTTTCAAAGATTTTTTGCAGAAATTCCATACCTGCAGAAGATGCCATTTTTTGAGCGGGTTTTGATTTAAGAACTACGTGAAGCTGTTCTTTCAAAGTGGTTAGCATACGCTTGATGTCCTGATTGACTTTTTGCGCATCATTAGATTGTACATCGTTTGGTTTTGCTTTATTCGAGGGACTGAGTAGTTTATTTCTCTGTGGACTGGTTGGAATTTTGAAAACTTCTGTTTCCCCGGAATTGTACATGTTCATGTTCATTTCTGTCAATGGCTTTCTGTTATTATGCATTTCCAATGTGTCTAATCTTGGCGCCATCGTCAGACAAGAAAGTGGAAGACTTTGAGGCAAAAATCCTGCAAAAAATTAGCTCATCAGTTTCTTTGCAAACTAAAAACTTGAAGCATAGAAGAATTGGAAACAGAAAAGACTACGAAAGAAAGTTTGTAGAATGTAAATTAACAAAATATTGAAATCACTTTCTTACCGCTGGTGAAAAATTCATCTTTGAGCAGTTTAGAAACACACGGACGTTTTGTTGGGTTCCCTTGCAACATACTGGAAATCATGTTCATCGCAGGTTTGGTAACAGAGGAAGGCATTTTGTACTGAACCTGCTTGATTCTGGCATAGGTTTCTTTCAAGCTCGCGGTCTCGAATGGAGGTTTTCCGACAAGCAAAGTATACATTATACAACCAATACTCCAAATATCAACTTCGAAGGAGTGACCGACTTTGGTCAAAATCTCTGGTGCTATATAATTTGGTGTTCCACACAATGTCCTTAAAATGAAATAAAACTTTTAATTTCGTGTTTAAATATACTTCATATATTTAATGCATTTTTTATATTTCATTTAATGCAAATAAAATTCCGAACGTTCAAACCAAAGAAATTTTTATCCTTCTATTTTTAAAAGTTTACATTTATCCTAAAATATTATTTTAAGTAACAATTATTAACTCCGCTGTTATTATTGTTTAAAAACAACAGGGTGTCCACAGTTTCTTGAAAAAGAAATTCAAGTACTTTTCAAGGTTTTCAAGGCACAAAATAATTTTTTCAAGGTTTTTAATAGCTAATACAGGG